>OVBX01007599.1:0-10684 GCA_900406325.1 Erucastrum elatum
GCGTGACTAGATCCTCTGTAACAAAATCATGCAGCTCCGCAGCAAACTCAACACCTGTTGGTCCACCACCAACAACCACAAAATGGAGGATTCTCTTCCTCTCTTCATCGCTTAGTTCCGGTAGAGTTGCCTTCTCAAAGGAATCAATAACCTTTTTACGGATTCCTTGAGCATCTTCAACCTCCTACAAGCAGACATTGAAACCAATAAAAAGCCTCAGAAAATTTAACATCCAAACAAATATACTTCCATATGCTTCTGGGCTGTAAACTATCATCACAGCTTACAAAACAACATACCAAGTGAAGCAAGAAACGGATTTAAGAGCCGAAATGACTTACTTTCAGAAAATGACAGTTCTCCTCCACTCCGGGTATGTTAAAAGTGTTAGACTGAGCTCCAGTAGCAATTACAAGGTAGTCATAGTCAACAGAAAACTCCTTCTTTCCATTGCTAACGCCTTGTTTGGATCGGCAGAAAACTTTCTTGGTTGCAGGATCGATCTTGAAACATTCTGCCTCCAGGTAAGACGTATCAACGTTCTTCTGCTTAACAGGAAAAGAAAAACGAGCACATATCAGCAATTGTTTTCATAAATATACTGAAATTTATAAGCAGAAAAGGCCTCATAGTCTAATACTGATGATCCAATACACAAACTAGAATTTTCATCTGTTATAGCAAATACAAGTCAGTCTATTCAAGATAATACTCTTCAAAGCACTGTGGCAAGTAGAGAAGGAAAAAAGCGACATTACTAGAGTAACAATTTACCTTTCTGCCAATGTTTCGGATAGGCTCAACAACGCTGCGAGCTTCAACAGTACCACAAGTAACGCTAGGCAGCAAGGGAGTGAAAGCAAAGTAGTTTCGAGGCGATATAACCTGAACCTCATACTGAGAGTTATTCAAATTCTTCAAGAAACTAGTCCCAGCCCATCCAGTACCGAGCAGCACCACCTTCTTCTTCCTGATTCCAGTTTCAACGACACCGTTTGCTCCATTCGCCTCAGAGTAGGCTATAAGTCCTCCACCACTGCAAATCAATCGTCCACTATATATCATCAGTAAAAACTCTAATCTGAATCAAATCTTTGCGTTATAGACAGAGAGATCACAAACAAGCCAACGATCGTCCATTATAAATCATCAGTAAACTATAATCCGAATCGAATCGTTGCGTTATAGACGGAGAGATCACACAGAAACCAATCGAACGCTTGACACGGAAACAAAATCAGAGATCTGGAGAGATCGACAAACATTCACAGAGATCCAAGACCGAAATTCGCATTAAGTAAATCAGACTTGCTAAGAAAATGTAAACGTATGATTCGAGAAACATTATGTAGAGTTGCGTGAATCATACAACGTATATAAATCTGCCCACTACTTTTTTATTTTCTGGAGAATAAGCGTATGTACTACGTCGAGATGATCTAGAAACTGATAAATCAAACGATATCATACGTGCTACAAAGAGATTCGAGAGATCACAAGGTATCTACATGGAAACGAGAACAGGTAAAACATGTAAATGGACATAAGGGAGGTACGGATCGTAGAAGATGATGGACCTGATCGTGGAGACGACGATGATGCGGGAGAGGGAAGGATAGTCTTGGAAAGCTTTTGAGAATCGCTCGAAGAAACTGAAACTCCTCCTCATTTTTCTCTCTTTGTTTCGATTCAGATCGAAAAGTTTTTCGCAAAAGGCCAAGAATCCTGGAGAGAAAAAGAAAATATCAGAGGAATACGGTTATGCTTTTTTAGAGAGAAAAGTAAAGGGATCTAGAAGAAGAAGGCCCCAGACGATTGTGACGGTGGAGCAAGTAAAGTAGTGTTTGGCGAACGTTTAGTTGTACACGTGGTGCTCGTGGAAAAAGTCTAGTTCAAATAATTATAAAAACAAAAACAAAAACAGATCGAATCCAGGTTGGGACTGCAGAGTGGAGACGAATATTTCTCCATTTTTCCTTTTTTCTAAATTTGATTGCTAAGAGGAGTTTCGGCATTTACGCATGAATCTCCCCCTATGTTAAGAACCACCATGCGCTAACATGCGCGATATGGCGTAAAACATGATTTCATATAAAAAGCACAATAAGACCATTCCCTACGTTTAAACCACTAGTTCAGTTTACCAAAAAATAAAAACCACTAGTCCACCCACTTCTGATGATAGTTTGAGTTAACATTGTGAGTATTGTCTAAGCGGTCCGGACTCCGGTGACACCTAAAGCGGACTGGAAAAAACACTGCCCTTTAAAAATAATTTAAAAATTTATTATACCTTAACATGTAGTAAAATATCACCAAATATTATTAAACGGACTTTTAAAATAGTAAACACAAAAACATCCAAACATTATATGTCTTTTCTCTTTAGGTCTAAAGTTTCTGTTAACTTTTCATTTTGTTTCTTGATAAATCTCCTACAAACTCTGAAAATAAAAGGTTTAATTAATAAAATATATGAAAATAAATTATATGTGTGTTGCAATTAACACATAAAAGGTTTCTTGTCAAATTTCATAGTTTCATTAAATATTACAACCCTATGATAATTTTATGTGTGTTGCATTTTGATTTAACAAATACTTACAAACAGTAGAAAGAAGAAATAATAAAAGATGCAGGTATTCCTAATCAAATCAGTCACAATTTGGTTGTCAAATATGAACGATTTATAATTCAAACTATTTATTATAATTTGTTTGTCACTACAAGCTAGCGTTATTTAAATATTATACATAAAAAACAGAATAATTTTAATATTTATTCATAATAAAATACTAATAATTGTAAATTTTTCTTTTGCGAACTTTTGGTTATATACTCTTCAATGCGTTATCAGGATTTGGTTGGAGCATTGATGATCTGGTTTCTTCCTCTCAACATGCATCGACTTCAACTTTTGTTTCGTCAGAAGCCTTGGCAGTCATCACAGCCATAAACTTGTCCTCTCTCGCGGAATCAACTCTATCTCGATGCTCTTCAACTCTCAAGTTCTCGTCAACATGATCAACAAACAAGAGATGAAACCGGAGATCTATGGCGTCCTTCGAGATATCTACCTCCTTTCAGTTTCAGTTAAGTCAATCAAGTTTATCTTTATTCCAAAATCGGCTATTTGAATTTTGTTTGGTTCGGATTCAGATCGGTTCCTTTCAAATTTGGATCAGTTCGGATCTATAATTAAAATGCATGTAGAATACATCTAATTTTGGGCAAATATCAGGTCTAGGACAGTTCATGTATTCGAGACCTGAAAAAGACACAAAGTACATGAACCTTATCGTTGAAATTCATTATTTACAAAATAACCAGAACTAAACTATTAATAATTGAAATCAAACTCTTAATTTGACATTTAAAATTTCATATACTTGAAAATGTTACAAAATGATAATGAAAATTTGTAAACAAAAAGATATTATATCTAAATCATAAATTAAAATATAGAAAACCGAGAACATTGAGTCATAATTTTGGATATTCATGTTTTTAGTGTATGTGTCAGCTATATCCATGTTTATCTGGATTGTTTTTTTGTGTCTTCATCTATTCGGGTTGATTCTTTTGGATAGACTCGAATATCCAACAACATACTTGTAAATTTTTGATCTGTTCTGATTCAGATTTTTGGGTGAACATAAAAAGCACAGTCCTACCAGAAATACTTGTAACTTTATAAGTAAAGGAATGATGCTCTCTATGTTTCTTGTAGATGTATGTTTATATTATTTTTACAGAATAAATGTATTATTTTCTGTATTCATTAATTACTAATGATTTTATAATAATAGTATTTTAATAAATTTTAATTTATAAATTTATTATTATTAACAAAAAAACATCTATTAAATATAAAAAATATTTTATTTGTATACATTTATCTTTTAAAAAATAGATGGAGTTTTTCATTTTAATATTTCTCCATTTGGTTGGTAAGATGATGTATCATTTTTAGTTTGAGTTAGGGGTCTAAGTCATTGATAACTCAAACATGTTATCAGTCATGTTTTAAAATTTATTATGATTTTAAATTTGAGTTAACATGTGTTATATTTGAGTTGGAATTTTGAGTTACACCTTTTGTAAATTTGATAACTCAATACTTAATGCAACATCAAATAAAAATACATGTTTTACAAGTTGAGTTAGAATTTTAATTTTTTTTTGGTTTAAGAAAACTGACCAAATAATAAAATACTACTTCATCAACTGAATTATGTTAGAATATTTTCTGTTTGTAAATTTTATTGACTTATTCATAATTTTAATCCCACAAATTTAGCAGTATCTTTATGAAGATGAAAAACAAAAATACTAATGTCAATTAAAATAAATTGAATTTTATTTGTCTTAATGTTTGGTTTAGATTTGATAAATTATTTCCAGCATACATTTTTACTATAATTAAAACATTCAATTCATTTTATTTTTTTATTTCTATCAATTTTTTTTTTAAATTTAAAATTTCAATTCACTGTCTTTGGTCTCCAATAAAGTTTAGAGATTTTTTACATAGTTATAGATCCCCAATTTTTTTTAAAAAAAAGAATTCTTATTAATGTTCTTAAAAGTGTTTCAAATCCCCAAAATTTAAGATCCAACCATTTTCCATTCAAACACTAACTGTTAGCATTATCTACAACAGTCTGAATAATGACTTATCTAGAGACTACGACAACAATCCAAATATGGTAATGAAGAGAACGTTAAATATTTAATACCAAATCAACCAAGCGATCCATCCGATGGAGTAACGATTTAGTGACCCGGCATTGTACCTTAACAAAGACAAAACTTATAAATATGACTCTCATCACCAAAAATGGATTCCATTTAATCTTCTCTTGTATCTTATTTTTCTTAAATCATAACTAATTATGGGTTTCTCTCTTTATTTTCTAAACTATGACCCACTTTTTCGAAAAAGCAATCTATTTAAATGCAAGTGACCATTACAGCTATGACGAATGTTATATAGTTTTTGAAGAACAATAGACATAAGTAAGAGCTAAAGATTAAAAGCAATACAAGTTCTTAATAAAGAGAAAGATATAGTGTAAGAACAAAAAGTTTGGAAACTCAAGTGCATGAATTATCCATGCCCATCCCTTTTACCTTGACCACAATTTCGATTACCTCATCCACGAGCTACAGAATGTGCCTGCATCCCTTTAGAATTTGTAGATGGCTTCACAGGTCTATCTCGAAGCAACAATTTGCCTGCCAGAGACATTTTTATTTGGGTCCAACTCCTCATCTGAAACTAAAGATTAACTACTCGCTGGAACCAGGCCCGGCCCAGTATATATTGAGTCTTAAAGCAAAATAAAATTTGGCGCCCTGAGAGAATTGAACCTTGCAATCTGAAGACAGGTAAGTAGGCACACAACCACTAGACTACACATAACTTTTGGTAATTTTGATGCCCTTAAATTCTTATTGTCATTTGGCGCCTAAATCCCTAGCTTTAGCAGCTTTAGGTCAGGGCTGGTACTGGCTGGAACAAAATTTGTTAATACTTGGTTGGAAGTAGATGAAAGAGTCTCTTCTGAAGAGACTAAAAGTTTGCTTGGAGTATTACTCGTGAATGCACATGTAGACAGCTGTTCAGAGATAGAATTTGGAGAGCCTTTGTCCAACATTCCCCTTTAATGGGAATGATGTGTCTTGCTTTGATTTTTCATCAGCGATGATCTGATCTTTAGGCTTGATAGTGGCAGCTTCTAGAACTAAAACTGAATCAGAAGTAGCATCTAAAATTGGAGTTGGAGAGTGAGGGACAATCACAATCGAAAACTGAATGGGTAATGGTATATCTTTCCTCTTTGTCAACCAACATACCTTTTGTTTCATTTGCTGAATTAACACTCGTTACAAGATCCTCATTATTTGGAGATGATCAAGCGGCTGTCCCAAACTTTGTGACGCTTTATGGCCCAGTTGACCGTACTGTACACACTTCTAACACAACCAAGAGTACAACATATCAACCATCGAGACAGATCCATTCTCATCCTCAATAGCCACTCTGTGAGCAAAAGACCTATCTAACTCAACTACCATTTTCCACCCAACGATTGATCATTTTACTCCAAAACTTATATACTTTTTTCTTTATTTTAATTTCTTTATTTTAATATATTTAAAGTACTATTCAAAAGGGTCAAAATTTGATGGATCTTTTTTTTTGTCTAAAACGATAGTTTTACATTTTGACCTAGAACTCAAATATTGTAAATAGTTTTTTTCTCGCTGAGAATTAAAACTCGTGTGGCGGTAGTTAGAGTTGATGGATCAATCTTTCTTTTGGACAATTGAATTTGCGTTGCTCTCATTATATTTACTTCAATATTCTTATGTTTTAAACGCTGTTTCTGTAGTACGAACAGTTGTATATTATAAAGCAAGAAAGTATTAAACAGACAATGGGCACAACCTTTATTGTGGATCTGGATTTAAAAATATATATTTCTCAAACGATCTAGGCGTGGCGGCCAAGCTAGGCCTCTGTGGATCTGACTATGTTATTATATTTTTGTCCTATATTTTAATTTTTGTTTAGTCGACAATTTCACACCTATAGCATACGTAAGTCCTGACGACGTTGATAAAAAGCCATCAGTTGTGTCGTTGACAATTTCCAGTTTATTGTTTACATTAGGATTTACTTTAAAATAATAAGAGGATTAGATACTTGACAAATCGAATAATATTCAGAATGTTGAACGTATTGCCTAATATTATAGATAGAACGCAAACCTTGTTAAGAAAGAGTACAAAGTGACATTTTCATCTGCGCGCAAGTGTACTTTAAAAAGTTCTCAAAATAACACCAAGGTTAGTTTAGTTCTAATTCCAAACGTAGCAAATATTTGAAGGTGTTCCACCACTTTCACAAATTCAATAGCTAAGTAATCATAAACTCCTTGTTAGTAGGGGAAATATAAATTCCAAACTGAATCAAGAACCAAAATATCATATGACAAACAGGAAACTTCCAAATATTTCAACTTCGGAATTTAACCCAAAGCTCCAACTCACAAATATATTATACCTATATTAATCATTAACGTTTAATTAAACACTGATAAATTTCATATTTGTTGAGTAAAAGTCAACTGTTAAATTTGTTAGTGAAAATTTAACGGCTGATTTTTGACATGTTAAAATTGATTTTGTCAAGGAAAGTATGTGATTTTATTGGTTTCAATTTTTTGTCGAGTTATTGGTTTCAATTTGAAATTAAAAATTAAAATGGCTTACTTAAATTTGAGATTTTTATATATTTTTAAAATAACGTACCAAATATAAAATTATATATGATTTGGATAATATGCAATATGACTATATCAAGGATTTTGAAAGTTATAACTCATTAATTCCAAAATATTTAACTTTAATAAATGCAATAGTTTTTTCTTTGTGCATGTATTTAGATTTTCTTGAATTAAATATCTTATGTTGGTTTGTGTTGTAAAACATATTGTTAGAAGAATCGCTACAAAGATTGTTTTCAAAAGAACTGCAAGCAGGATTACGTGTCTGATACAACTGTACATATTATGTTTATATCTGAATTTTAAGTCATATACTTACTTATTTTAGGTTATGTCTTACTTTGAATTATTTTAAATCTATAGATATCATTACAATGGGAGGCTAGTATGGTTTGGCTTTCCCGGTGGCCGTCTTTCTTTGCCGCCACCGGGAAACCCTCGTCCTCCCTGCTTGTTTTTCTTCTGTTTTTTTATTCGCTGGAAATATTGGTCTCTATTGTTGGGTCTTCAGAGTGTGTAGCTGTGGCGTGACTCTCGGATCTGGGCTTTTGATCCTCATTCCCATCTCGTGGTTACGACCTAGGGGCGGTTCTGCTCTAACTCTGGTGTCAGAATTTGTGTCTTCGTCTGTGGTGGAAGGCTGTTTTCCAGAATTGTTTTGGCGTTGGATTTTGTCAAGTTGTGGTTTATGTGTTGTCTCTCTCTCTTGTTGGTCTTGTTATATTTTTGATTGTGGCGCAGTTGAAGCTGTCGTGATGGGTTAGGTGGATTGCACTTGTGGCTTCGCCGAGGACTATGTTTGGCCTTGGGACGAGGGTTAAGCAAGAGATTCATCCTTACCTTTATCTCATTATGCTTCTGCGATGGCGCTTTTGACATTCGGGTTGTGGTTTCTTCTATAGTGTTTGGTTATGTTGCAAAAAACTCTGTTCCAGATGAGGGATTTACTTTGGTTTTGGTGCAACGGTCCAGTCATGGTGTTGATATTTCCTAATAGCAGGTTTCTGGATGAGTTTTTCCGACTCCAGTCTGAGCTTCAGCTCATGTTTGCTGAAGTATAGGAAGTGACAAGATTTAATTATTTTCTCCTTGTCTTCCTTGTTGGATTTCCAAGCTTTTGATCTCAGTGGCTCCTCAATTATTTGGAGTAATATAATGAGTCGAGCTTGTCTTCATTCTTCAAGTCTTAATCAAGTCCAGCCTTGATTTGGAAAAGCTACAAGATTTGCATTAGGATGGTTCGCAATTCAACTGCGTCTTACTTACATGAGTATATCCTGAATCAAGAAGGATTGAGATTTGTTTCGTTCAACTTTATGAAAGTTACCTACTGGTATCACTCTAGTTTGTAACTGATACTGTTTTCCCTTTGGTGCTGGTATATTTTTTGCAGTATTTGTCTGCATCTTTGTACGACCAGTTTGGTCTTGAATTTATATTAGAAAGGATGATTCAGTGTTAAAAAAAATAGATATCACTACAACATAACATGTTTGGTACTACTTTCAAATTTATTATTAATGAATGACTATTTTCATAAATTTGTGATAAAATTACACAAAAATAATTATTCAAAATATTTATAAAAAATTTATAAACTCAACCCCAACCCCTAAAATTAAACCCTAAACACTAATCGCTAAAGTATAAACTCAAATCTTAGTAAAATTTTGATTGAATATATTTTAAAAAGTGGTACTCAACTTGTGGTATTTTTGACAATTTTGACAGTTATAACCTTGATTTTAATTTAAACTTGTAAACATTAAGATGATATAACTTGATACATTCAAAAGTCATTTTTAAATCAAAATCATTGATATATATTCACATTGTATATCATAAAATCATATATAATTTATATTTGGTAAATTATTGTTACAAAACATATAAAACTTTTAAATTCAGGTAAGCCATTTTAATCTACGGTTAAACCAGAACCAATAAAAATCAATACTCTTTCCGTTTTCTAATAAGTGTCACTCAGACACTTTTCACACAGACTAAGAAAGTTGTTGAAATATATGCAAATTGTTATTAATTGCACTTCTTTGACCAATAGTATTTGAGATAAATTATTTATGAAATCAGTGCAGTTTGCAATTAATTTTCAGCTGAAAGTAAGTATAGTTTGCATTGGAATTGTAAAATGACACTTTTTGTTGAACAAAAAAAATCAGGTAGAATGACACTTATTTAGAAACAGAGGGAATATATTAGTTGATCTGTCCATTTAATATCCATCAAAAGTCAACCATTAAATATCCACTAACAAATGTAACATTTAACTTTGAACAAATCTAAAATAGTTTGATCAGTTAACGCATAAATTTATTCGTGTTTAACTAAAAATTAGTGATTAAAATAGTGCATTTATGATTTATTTATTTTGTCTTTAAATTCAAAAATTGAATATTTTGATTTATCCTGTAATACCTAGTAATGCTTATTTTTTTGTCAACTACTAGTAGTATTGTAGATCTCTAGCACTTCGCAAATAACTGTTACGACGATTGCCTTATTACTATTATACTAGGCTAAGATTTACGCCTTATACAGATGAACATTTGGCATGAAGACATAAATAATAATAATAATAATAATAATAATAATAAGAATATTAATAACAATAATAATAATAATAATAATCATTTTTTTACAAATTAATATAATAAATAAATTAAAACACTCATATTTGTTAATGTTTGAAGATAAGATAGATTTGTGCTCTAAAGAGCTTATTGAAATACTAATACCTCATAGAGCTTTACCTCATAGAGTTTTATTGAAAACTAAGAATCTAAAGAGAGGAAGACTTGAGAGTTGTCACCAAGAACAAACTGAGCAACTAAAGAGAGGATTGATTCATAAAATGGGTAAGGAGGCTGCACAAACTGCAGCCAAAGTTCCTGATATTAATCAACTAAAAATAATGACATGCTATGTGACTGGTCCGGGCGGATAGAGACAGATGTTTTTAATAATGAGACAAATTATGTATAAATAAAAACATAAGGTTAAAATATCTAATAAGGAGAATTAGGCAAAGCTTGAAGTCACTTTTTGGAATCAGAATCTTTTGGGATATCAGAAATCCATTTTGATGTTTAACAAAAAAATATATTTATGTGCATGGCTTAGAAAAACACCTAGTATTATTGTAATCCTAAAAACAAATTCGGCAACTTCACTTGGAGAATCATCAATTTTTGCAAAAAAAAAGATTGTTTGATAGAAACTACTTTTGAAACGATGTGTGTAGTGTGCTTGTCTAATAATCACCAATAGTTGTATACACTTTGAATAACCCTATGACAATAGTGTCACGCTCAGTTATATTGTTTCAAATATTTTGATGAGCTGAAGCATGAATTTTTGTCTTTTGGTTG
>OVBX01007600.1:0-10683 GCA_900406325.1 Erucastrum elatum
ATATATATATATATATATATATATATATATATATATATATATATATATATATATATATTAGGTATATAGATTTTATTTTGAAATTAGAAACGTATTCGGTTTTTATTTGGTTCCCAGATAAAATAGGTCATCAAGTTATCTATTATATTAAAACAAAAGTTATAAATTCAATTCATGTGTGATTTTTTTTAAATAGACATTCCCTAAAAAATCATATTTCATTCTTATTTTAATAGTATTTTTTCATTATTACTGAATCAAATAATAATCTATCAGTAAAACATTATAACAAATCTAGCATATAATCTCGTTAGATCTAAGCCACCAATTTGAAAAACAAAATCTATTACAATATAAACAAAATGATTTCTATTCCATAAAAATCTTAACATTGTTTGCTCATATTTTATCTTTTATATATATATATATATATTCTAAGAAAAAAAAGTTTAGGTATTTATAGTAAATTTTTAAAAACAAACATAGTAATATTATCAACAGTTATAATATGATATACGGTTATATATACATGGTTCATAAAAGTAATATACTATACTAATTATTTTTTACGAACGATCAAGTAAATTAGTTCTTAATAATATTTAGTACAATTTCATTTATTTTATCTGTCAAAACAAAATTCTCATTGTATCTTCTATATCATAAATATGACCATAAAATTAACTATTTAATATATACAATAAAATAAATTATGAAATATATAAATGAAAGCGTATCAAAACCAATACTATCAATTTTTGTTTTTTTATCAGTGCATATATATTTAAACAAATTATAATTATCATACATAAAAATAAAAAATAACATCTGCACGATTGTGTGGGTCGAGATCTAATCATGAATTGTTTTTCAAGTGGTTTTGATGACACTTACTGGTTTGGTTTTGTTTCAGTTCGGCTTTTTTATTTCAGAAATATAAAATCTGTATAGATATTAATGAAATTTGATTTGACTTTAATCCTTTTTTTATGTTTCGGTATGGTTCAATTCTTATGTTCTGGGTAAATGTGTACAGCCTATCTGTGCCAGCAGACAAATAACTAGTTAACGACTTAACGATGCACATAATGTTCTTCAGCTTGTCACGTGGGATGCACATGATGTCGGTAAAATGTACTTCTCTCTGATTCACAATATAAGATTTTTTTTTTTCAATGCATAAGAATTAAAAAAAACTTAATTTTTTTAAAAAATAACATTATTAATAACACAAAAATAATACAAATTAATCAATCATAAATAATGTATTAAAATACTATTAGTAAACCAGTTTTCAATAAAGTTATAATATCTTAAAACATCTTATATTATTATGGAATAGAGAGAGTATACACTAGGTCTCGACCACTATTGGTTTTTGTTAAGAATGTTAATTAAACCGTTCATACATATACAATGTTTTGAGTCACCGCGGACATTTTGTGATACACTGTCGGTAAACACATTTTGTTTTTTTTTGGTCAGTTAATTATCATAATTCATAAATAACCTTATTGCAATTTATTTGGCCACACATACATGGTGAGTGCGTATAAATAGATCGTAAACATATGTATACATGCTGCCACATGGAGCAAACGCGTAATGTCTTGTACTCGATGTTAGTCTACAGGGACCTGTCATGCGTTCGTCGGCTTCTTAGCTTCTTTTTTGTGCAACTGTCGGTTTCTTAGCTAATGGAGTTAATTCGCGTTTCAGATTGAATGCTTTCAAGAACTTGAAAACGTGAACAAAAAAACACGTCAGAAGAAAACGATATTGCACGTTACTCGCTTCCCAGTGAGCATAAGAAAGATTAACAATGACATCTTTCTCATTCTTAAGCAACACAACAATGATTATTGTCTTATTGATCGAAGCATCCATAAAATGTCGTATAAAATCACATTCACCGAAACTTTGTTTGGGGTTGTCTACTCGGTAGTTCGATGTCGTTAAGACACATTTATTCAATTCAAATGGAATTTAAAAAATTATAACAAAAAATATATTCAGCAAATATACAAAATGGTCTAGCCATAAAATTTAAAATGCATCTTAATTAACTCCCCATTAATTAGCGTTAAGAGAAGATTCTTAGAATCTTAATACAACCGCTCTCTTTTTTTTTTATATCCCTACATAATACTAACACGTAACATGTTTGACAAATCTTAAGCAGTTTTGCTACGTGCTTATATTATGATTGGTTGACATAGAAAAAATAAATATAAAAACCAAGTCCCATATATCATATCCTAGGTCTTTAAGATGCATATGGAAGTAACCACTAAAGCGCTTTAAAGTGAGCTAATAATACCATTAGTTATGATCATGTCCAAAGACGATCCCACCACGGTACTGATGAATGATTGTTGTTGTTGACCTCAAGGAATACCAAATCATTGGTCACTTCGTCTGGGCTACTAATGAACTCGTCACCACTTTCAAATGAACTCTCAAAGGATATATTTTGCTGTCCTTGCCCTTGTGCTGCTAACTTTGTTTGTTCCATTTTATATAACAATTCTAGTAGATCTGATCTTTGGAGTTGCATGCTCACTAGCTCTACTTGAGTTTTCGCAAGTTGTGCTTGAAGCTCACTCACTTGTCTCTGCAAATGGTATATCGCACCCGCACAACCGTAAACCGGATCTCTCATCCTAGCTCCTGCTTCATAAACCATGCTATTAACCGCATCCGTTCTTTGGGATTCCGGAAGTTCCTGATACCGAAAACAAACAGTAAATGTTATAAAAAAGAAAAGTCATCTTTCACAACATGGTTTTTAGAAGAGGATATAGAAGTCTTGGACATTCTGTGGATTGTGGCATTTAATGATTTAAATGATTGAAATTTTGCATTTAACATTGATTGTGAATTTGTGTTTTGATGTTTGACCGTAAAGAAATCTTACATGAATTTTTCAAAGGTTAATGAAAAGGAATTTCAGAAATAGACATATAATACAGAAAACTTTTTATTTTTGTAAAGGGTTAGATATATTAATAGTGAGAGGTTGTATGCTTTGAGGAAAGTTTGCTATTGACCTTTCATTGCAGTTGTAGGGCCTAGTTCCGGTAACATGACTTATGAACCCATTATTGTTCAACAACTAGACTTTTTTTAAAGATTCAACAACTAGACTTTTAACCACTTTAACTTCATTTCACATTTTGGATACCAGTTTCTTTTCAGTTAAGAAATTAAAGTTAAATTACTTTATATACAAAGAAAAACATTTGGTGTTCAGTATTAATAACAAAACATAAACGCTTTATATTGTAAGAAATATTAAGTGATAACCCCGGAGATTTTTTTTGTATTAAAATTTTCACGTTAAATATTAATAAGCAAATGTGATTTTTGGTCATGTACACACGTGAGCGATATCATCTACATAAAAAACATACTGCACCCACGTGTGACAAATAATAAAAAAAAAAGAGAAAATAAAAGTACCTGCAAGAGTTTGATAATGTTGCTAGCTCCGAAGACGCGGTGGGCTATTGTAAATTTCGCCGGATCTGTCGGAGGAAAATACGGCGCTAAAACACATTTCTCAGCGCACCTCCGCCGCAAAATCTTGCAAGCCGCACAAGGGCTTAGCACCACTGGGGATTGTGGCGGCTGCTGCGGCGAAAGAGGCGGCGACGGAGGTGAAGAAGTGGGAGAAGGAGAGTTGACGGGAGTTGTGGTTTCTTTCACGGTGGAGATAGCCACGGAGGTAGCTGTAGGTGTAGCAGCCGAAGTGCCACCATTAATCTCCATCTTCAGCATGATTCTTGATTTCTTGGGGACTAAACTGATAATTTGTGAGTAAAAGTGTTGTGTGTAGAGTGAAGTGATTTATGGTAAGGAAGGTTGTGAAAGTATATATAGGGAGGGAGACAGAATTCAAGGATAATGCGATGTCATATATCCGAGTTATGACGTAATACTTTGTTGGAATTATAACTAATTTTATACCCTTTACGGTGGCTCCTAAATTGTTTATTTTCAACGGTTGATAAACTTAGACAGCTCAATTAAATTATTTCCACATTCGCACTTAGACAAAACTACTTGTATTTTAAATTATAGTTTATCCTTAAAGTAGTTTTTAAAAGGGAGTAATCAGTTCCCGTTTTCACATTTCGAGTGTATATTCATAGATTATTTTTCTTTATTATCTGTGTGAAGAAGTACAACTTCATTCCTTATTATCTTTGATAGTAGCGCGACAAGATAATCAATGTGTTTTCAGCATTGTTGAGTAACTTAATTTCTAACTATTAATGTGAAAATACTGCACAAGGGTACTAACGAGTTTAATTGATTTTCAATGTGAAAAGCAAGCTAATTTCAACAGGGATTCTCTGCAACAATTCACTATCAGATGACCTGTGAGAGAATACAAACAAAAAAAAATAATATTTGGATAATTACAAGAAGTAAATATACTGCATCTATGTTCTTATATCTTCTTACTAATTTATCATAGACTGAGCAAGATTCGTCGATGCTTCTAGAAATGTTGGGATGAGTGGTTGTTGAGGTGTTTCATAAGCAATGAAAATATGTGTAACATCCCGAGTTGTGATATGTGAAAAAGCTTAAAATAATTGATTTAGTTACCTATATCACCAAAGTTGATTTACCTTTTCCGGAGCACATCCTGAAAGAATTCCAGAGTAAGGGTGCTTGAGCTGGAGTAGTGGAAGGATGGGTGATTGTCGGGAAGTGATCTGCGATAGCGTGCGAGTGAGACCAAAGCACGGGGAAAGGTCGGGTGGTGATTGCAGGGTAAGTAAACAATGATTTCGAGCTTTGGAAAATTAATAGACCGACCGCTGGAACAGGATGGGGCCCACGGGCCGAGAGAGTGGGCGTGGGTAGCCCATTAGCTGTGGGTGGGTCGGGGCGTTACAAGTGGTATCAGAGCTGGTTAGCCATCTCAGTTTTGACCTGAGAGGCGTCTTGAGACCTGTCGTGGGGCGCAACGGGGATGTTGCGCTCTTTAAGAGAGGATGAATTGTAACATCCCGAGTTGTGATATGTGAAAAGGTTTAAGAGAATTGATTTGGCTACCTATATCACCAAAGTTGATTTATCTTTTCCGGAGCACATCATGAAAGAACTCCAGAGTTAAGCGTGCTTGAGCTGGAGTAGTGGAAGGATGGGTAACCTGTCGGAAAGTGATCTGCGATAGCGTGCGAGTGAGGCCAAAATACGGGGAAAGGTCGGAGGTGATTGTAGGGTCAGTAAACAATGATTTCAAATCTTGGAAAATTAACGGACCGACCGCTGGAACGGGATGGAGCCCACGGGCTGAAAGAGTGGACGTAGGTGCCCATTAGCTGTGGGCGGATCGGGGCGTTACAATATGATACATCATCAAGTAATTATTCCATTTTTTTCTATTGATATGTCTTATATATATATATATATATATATATATATCTCCACGACTAGATCTATTATAACGCTCATACAATTATATCATCTTCTAGCATTTTCATCATGGTATCAAAAGCTTATTCCTATGGATTCTACAATGACTTGGCGTGACCAATTTATCATCTATATAGCCTAACTTGAAACATTCAGATAAAATATAACTTCATCAAGTTCGTCGATGAATCTAGCCCCTCTCCGCCTTTGGAAGTCACAACTGACAATAAGGAAGTTTCCAGTCGAGTCTATGTTTCTTGGAACTACCAAGAATATTGTCTCATGTATACTGAAACAATGGAACATGTACATTTGAATACCAGCACATCTCCTCCTTTGAAGCATGAAATACACTTGCATCAAATTTTACGATGAGCTAATTCGAGATCACACCAAGCCACTCTATCGTCAGTTGAAACGGGCATGATACAGACTTACAGTATAAACTGGTGGATAAATACATGCAGATCAAAACTCAACGCCGACAATTGCAGTATTTATGGATAAGCTTTCTTTCTCATTTTGTAACAATTTTAATTTCTGAAAAATGAAGAAGAGAATCTTGTATATTACAGTTTATTCAATGGATACAAATTAATACAGTTATATGTAATTATACGATTTATATAAATATATACACTAATTTATGGTCTGATCAGAGATATTTAATACACAGCAAATTCAGAATTTTCTTATTAAAATAAAAATACTTATCTATAAATATGTATTTGTAATGATTTCAATATTTTCAAGACCAGCCATGGCAGCCACCTCCAACAATTAAATTTCGTCATTTATGTTATGTTATGTCTGACTTTACCTTCATTTTCCTCTTCAGTTATTAAGATTTTTTTATAAGAAATAGTATCACATTTGTGATGTCAATTTTCAAAATAATATTATTTGAAGTATAACTTTATATAATTTTATAAATGTGTGTCTATTTTTTTTTCTTTTTATAACTGTTCTTTAATTTTCATTGCTATTTAGCCTATTTTATAACATTATAGATTTAATGATTTTTAATTTAATAAAGTTCTATGAGTCTCTATGAATTATGTACAGATTAGAAAAAAAAGTTTATAAAATTTTATTTTTATAAATACATATAATAGTATTTGAAAGTTTGAGCCAACGATGGTTACTTTGGAAACAAATTATAAATTTTCTTTTTCACTTTAATTCATATAATTATTTTTATGAGGAAATTTGGATAAATACCTTAACATGAGATTTTATTATGAGAACTGCCTCTTTATTTAATCTTTTTGAAAACTACACTTTCACATAAGTAAATTGACTAACACACCCAATCTAATTATTCTATATATTTTTCTTCATAATTATTTTAATATATATTTATACTAACAACTTCATCAAAAATCAAAATTTTCTGTAAAAGTAGTTTTAATATTTTTTATAAATCTTATTATAAATTTTTTTTTACATTTGTTCTCTATAGAAACAAACAAAAAGACAATCAATACATTCTCCATCATTTCGATTTCTTCTTCTCATTTTTTTCTTTTGATTATTCTTATTTCTTGTAGCATATTTTCTTCCTTGTCTCGTTCTTCATTTGTAAAGTATACCTTTTTCATATAAGATTTGTTCTGTTGTTTGCAAGTTTTTATTATTTCATAACTTATGTTCAGTTATCTCAAACACCAGAATATTTTTTAAAAAATGCACATGACCACAACTCAAAGTCAAGCACCACCATTGCAGACACTAAATCAATGTGATACTCGTTGATTGTTTTTACACCTAGTTTATCATCATCAATTAATTATACCGTGCAAACCTAATTTTAGATAGATGTTTGTTAGAAGGACAATATAGCAGCAACTCTATTAAATGGTTTGGAGCCATACCCTCAGTGAAATAGAGCAATAACATTGTTTGGAGAAGCCACATGCGTATCCCAAATTTCAAAACCAGCAGTCGATCACGAGATTCACGACTCAGAAGATGAAAAACCTTCTCAAAAAGATACCATACTATTTCCTTTTAATTATTAGACTGAAGTCGGTTACCACATACATCAGGTGTACAACGAAACGAATTGTATCTAGAAAAGATGTTTTCAAAACTTCATTATAACAAAAGCTTTCATAAAATTCGTAAAGATTCTGAAATCTTTCGTATTAATTATCAATGTTCAAACAGTAAAATTATATATTATCTTAAACGTGAATAGTCACAAAATGGTAATTCTGGATTTTTAATTTAGTTTTTTTTTAAACAGGTCATTTGGATAAAAATGTCTTATCACATTAAAGAAAGTGTAGTTTTCAAAAAAATATAAATATAGATGTATTTTTCAAATTCTAAACTAAAAATAGAGCATTTTCAAATTATCCCATTATGATTTTATTAATTAAGTTCTCAAATGTCACCACCAAAAAATTCCCTCTTTGGAGTTTTTAGTGGCAAACTGTTAGTAAAATAAATTTGATTCGTAAATGGAAAAAATCAAAAAAAGAAAAAAAAATGACTGTACTATGATTTTAGTAAATTAATACAACAAGGCTTTTTTATTTATTTTAGATTTGCTTAATTTCGGAGTTAGAAATGTCTTCTTATATTATTTTCTTTTAGGTGTTGACTGGTTTTTCCGCTGCCACCCGCAAACATAGCTTTTGCGGTTGGTAGCGGTTGTTGGCTTTTTGCAACAATCACTCAAACCGCTCTAAACTGCTTCAAATCGCTTCAAATCGCTTCAAACCTCATAAATTCAAAAGCTGGTTTCAGCTAGCGTTTGCGGTTGTGAGCGGTTGCGGGAGGGTAAAAAAATTCTTTTTTTTCAAAAAAATATATAACAAAAATAAAAATATTCGATAATAATTTTAAATTAAAATTATTAAAATTCTAAAATATATCTATTATATTTCAATTAATACTATAAAATTTTAAAATAAAAGTTTTTTCTTATAATTTTTAAAATTTTAAGACTATAACTTTCTAAATATAACTTTGATATTTATTATAATTTTATGATTTTGGTATTTTTTTAATTATAGAAAATATAAATACTATTAATTTATTGTTCAACCGCTGGTTAACCAGTCATAAGTATCCTGCAAACGCATAAATTTCTAACCGCAGTACCAGTCGTTCAAATCGCTTAAAACCGCTAGAAACCGCAACCAACCGCTAGAAACCGCAACCACCCGCATCCGCAAACTCCCGCAACCGCAACCGCAACCGCTGCGGTTGAACCAGTCAGACCCTTACTTAGATTTTTAGTTTATATAATTTTGTACGACTTTTCCTATTTGAAATAAGGATTTCTATGGAAGTGCTTGGAAATATCCAAACCATTAAAGTTCTTACAAACGCTTTTCTGTGAACAAGTCTTTACAAACCTTTTTCTCCTTTTCATATATACATACACACACACACACACACACATATATATATATTTTCTTTCCAAAATGAATATTTAAAGAATTTTGGAAGAACTTGAC
The DNA here is from genome assembly GCA_900406325.1 of Erucastrum elatum. Classification (NCBI taxonomy): domain Eukaryota; kingdom Viridiplantae; phylum Streptophyta; class Magnoliopsida; order Brassicales; family Brassicaceae; genus Erucastrum; species Erucastrum elatum. The sequence goes on from OVBX01007600.1 coordinate 8,904, forward strand.
GAAGAAAAAGAGAGAAAAGAATTTCGGCATAATCATAAAGTCTTTCTGTCTTTATCATGAGATTATAGATTCATCCCACTTATTTAAACGTTTTCTTTGGGATACAACCTGTTTAATTGATATATTGAGGAACAAAATCAGCTTAGGTTAGTCTTAGGCTCTTAGCATTATAAAATTATATATAATTGGCTCTATGAAACGTGGCTACATCTTCTCTGTAACCATTTGCGAGTTGACATTTGGGTTCAAAAACACATCTTGTTCATATAAATGTTTTGTGGATGATCTAATGATGGACGGCATTCCTTGCCATTTGTAAAACGTGGTACGTTCTCTTTGTAACAAATTGGTCATTAGTGTAACAGTTTGGCCATAAATGTTTTGGTGATCATCAAAGGAGTATGACATAGTGTATTTATGATGCATGGATGACTGCCACTGGTGATCAAATGAGTATGAAAAATAATTTGATAAAATATAGATAAAAGTAACACGTCAACCACGTAAGAAAAAAATCTCGAGTTGCACGTTACAACTACCGGTCGTCCGAGAAGCTTAAGGACGACACGTAGTTAGTGATCGAGCAAGCCAGTTCCTAAGGATTTATTGGGTGTGCTATTGTTTGATGATATTTTGATGCCACAATCAAGACAACGCTATCTTTCTACTTCTCTCAACCATATCAACTTATATTTTGAAGTTAGATTATTACTTAATCGGGGGACATATTAGGGATAAGTTTGGTGGATATTGGTCAGCTCAATGGACATATTAAGCAAGGAAAAAAGGACTTATTTTATTTTTGAGGTACTAGTGAAAGCTCTCTTCTTTTATTTCATTTTTATTTTTCTGTAACGAAATGCCTTTTGGTTTGCCTTTATCCATTCACAAATGAATTAAATTATATGGAGCCATATTTCACGGCCATATTCTCAGAGCATCCGCATTAATAAACTCTATAAGGAGTTCACACAAATTTTTAGAAAAAAAAATTATTAAAATAATAAATAATGTTGAACCCGCCTCTTCCAAACTCTTCTCAGTGAGCCTCTGTCCGGCAAGTTCAACACTGTTCCGCATACGTGGTGGCTCGCGATTAATTTTTTTTTAAATATAAAACAGTAAAAAAAATAATAAAAAAATTAAAAACATGAACCCCAAAAAAAGTTCACTAATGCTGATGCTCTTAGAATTCTGCTTCTTGCCACACTACTTTATACGTCGTATGATAAAATACATCCATATGAACGATTGCAAGGAAACTATTACCAAATCAAAAGTATATATCTATAAGTGATGCAGGTATCACTATAATGTTTGTATAACAAAATGAGTCAATATATTATATTAAAATATAAGTCATGACTTCTCAATTTTGTGTGATTTTTTTATAAAATGGACTATCTACTAGAGTTGGTCACATTACATTTTAATCATCATTAATCTTCATATTAAATAGAATATATTACATTATTCAATCATTAATAATCAATATTATATAAAACACAATAACCTCTCAATATTGTAGGGATTTCACAATAATATATTAAATCCAACTTATATTTAAATCATATATATATGTATTAAAATTTCGAAAAAATATGTTTAAAAATATTTTAACAGAAATTAATTTCCAAAATTATATGAAAATATTTTAACTATTTTCGTGATTAGTTTGAAATATTGTTATAAACTAATATATTCAGTTAACATTTACAAAATGAAAAATAAATATTCTATCTTTTTATAAATCATATAATTAAAATAAATCATATTAAAA
>OVBX01007602.1:0-10683 GCA_900406325.1 Erucastrum elatum
ATATTTATTTTTTTGAAAAATATTTTAATTTTAAAATTAATAAATATATAATTATTATAATGAATTAATATTTTAAATATGGAGATGTAAATTCGTTGTAACCTTCCAAGTTTAGTCCTCGTAACAGTTACGTCGAAGTTACATCTGCTCGTTGTAAAGTCGTTGTAAAATTTACATCGAGTTTACGACGAACCCTTACGTGTCTTTTACAACGAAATATTACGTGGCATTTACAACGCATAGTACGAGGACATTACGACGAAATGTTTCCTTCCGCTTTACGAGGAAGAAGCTTCCTCGTAAAAGTAGCTAGGACTTTACGACGAATGCTCTGTTACGACGAGCGTTTAATAACGTAACGCTGATCGGTGTTAATTCGTCGTAAAGCTCCTATTACGACGAATTAACATCGAATAACGCCCTCGTAAAGAATTAGTTGATTAGTACATTCTTTGTCAAGCAGAGAATAAATATTCATTTCGTAAGTTGAGTACTAGCTTTCTCCTCCCCCTCCCCCCCCCCCCCTCTTANTAGTGTTATTAAAGTTCTAGCTACCCTACTTCCATACTTGTAAACAATTTCTTTCTAGTTAGATACAAATCAACTTGTAAACTGAAAACTCTCTCTCCTTTGTAAATATTAGTTAATCTTAATTATTTAATTAGTACATTGTTTGTCAAGCAGAGAATAAATATTCATTTCGTAAGTTGACTACTAGCTTTCTCCTCCCCCCCCCCCCCCTNAAGAGAAATCTACACCCACAGACACATTTCGACTTTTGAATAACACAAACAGACACATTCAATAGCTCAGACACTTTCTACCTTGTGAGTTGTCTAAACTAACCTTACCTCTTAGTGTAAGGTGGTTTCACGCTTACTCTAACTAGTTAAAGAGAAGAGGCTAACTAGATTCTTTTCTAATCAAAAGAAACCGACCAATTAAAACTAATAATTAATTTTTTTTGGTTTAGATCTATTTTGAATTTCAAAAAGGTGTTCTCTTTTCCCGACACAACTCATCTTCCCTTTGCTCTCTTCGTTGTTTCGTAGAGAGGAACCCTAATTTCCCCCATCCCCGATTCTCATAGATCTATTATCTCAGAGTCTCTCCAAGTGTAAAAAGCCTTAATCTTCGCCGTTGTTACTCTCTTTCGCAAGCATCTCAGCCGAATTCTGATGGAAGGTCTGTTTTGTTCCCTCTCTTCTCCCCTCGCTTAGCCTTTTCCCCAAATCGATAAAGTTGTTTTTCTCTTTTTTTTCAGATTCCGCAGAAGACGCTGTCGACAACCGTCTCCCTGTGAGGCTTTTCGCCACTGATAGATTCCCACGCCGCCGTCTAAATGTCTATTCACGACCGAGTATCCTAGCTTTCCTCCACCATCACCTTAGCGGTTCGTCTGCGTTCACAAGGATCAGAGAGTTGTCATTTGGACAGCTTTTTGATCTCCCCGCGCGTCAGTGCCCTGTGTCTTGTAAGCTTATACACTGTCTCCTCTCTCGTCAGTTGCTCTGCACCCAAGAACACACGCTCTGGACAGTCTTTGGTAGCGACCCGTTGAGATTCAGTCTTGAAGAGTTTGGGACCATCACTGGTCTCAATTGTGGAGCATTTCCAGAGGGCTATGAAGCACCTGATCACAACGAGAATGCTTCAAACAAATAGAAGAGCACACACAGAGACCCGATGTGGAAGAGGATAATTGGCAAGTACAACAACATCACCATCGCTGACTTAGCAGACGAGCTCGAGAACGACAACGAGATGGATGAGTGGAGGCGAATCCGCGTCGCACTCATCATTATCGTGGATGGGGTGGTGATTGCTTCCCAACAGATTCACCGCCCCACGCTGAGGTACGTTCAGATGTTGGAGGACCTAGATGTTTTCCTTGAATTCCCTTGGGGCCGTGAATCTTTCCTCCACACTGTGCGGTGCATGAAACCACCAAGGTTTGAGAAAGGCAAGCCAGTCAAAGACCCAGTTGGTATGCTAGTTCAAAAACTCAAACAATCATCTTTCCCTCTCACCGGGTTTCCACTAGCATTGCAGCTACTCGCCTTCAGAGCCATTCCAATGTTGCAGTCAAAGATCCCAGCTCCTCCAAACGACCTGACCATTATGGACCTCACAGAGCCCAACCTTCCCAACCACCCGTCTCTCGAGCTTGATTCCATTTTACAAGTGGAAGCTAACCCAGACGTAAGCAAATCCGTTCTTTGTTAAACTTTTATAAAAAGTGGAAAAAAAAAATTTTCCAGAAACTTGAACTCTGGATGTTTTTGTGTCTTATGCAGCGCCTCATTACATCATTAATTCCAATCGTTAGCGGACCACAACCTGGTTGGGGTGTTTGGCCCAACGTGGAGGCCGACGAGAAGGTGGTTTATATGGAACAGCTGATAGCAAACAACCATCATTTCTCCAAAAGCGTGTGGCCTCGACTTCTAATTCTCAGTCCACCAACGAGTTTTTAGAAGACATAGTCATTTCACTGGAAGCAAAAGTTCCAGTTTTAGAAAACACAGTCACATCTTTAAAGACCACTGTTTCCACATTCCGAGCATCCAACGAGCGTCTTAAAGCTTGTGTGAATTACCTCCTAAACCGAAAGCGGAAAAGGAGCACATATGGACCTCTACTTTCACAGCGCCTTGTCAAGCAGAGGCGTAAGAGCACAGCTGAAACCCCACACAATACTCAGGTTGTTCTCATACTTTATCATGAATAACCATACTCCTAACTATTACCCACCTCACCTTATTTTTTCTTCTCAGGATAAGAAGACTGCTGACGGTTTACTGGGATCACAATCCCCCATTCTCAGCCAATATCACCACCAACACTCCACCATCCACAGTTCTCCTCAGCACTACTCTCTGACAGACCCACAACATGCCCACCAGTCACCAGATCAAACAACAGTCAGGTACCATCGTTCCCCCAACCATCAAATAAGTAACCCCACTAATAGTTCCGCACCCGACCACAAACTTAATGACCACCAGCTCACCGATTGTTACCCGCTTGATCACAAATCTCCTGACCATCAATCACTCACCACCCCAACCCGTGACCCCTTGTCACCTGATCGCAATCCGCCTGCCCACAAACCTCTCAACCACACTTCAACCATGTCCACTGATACAAGCTTGCCCTCTTCACCCATGCCCCAATCCCCTATCCACACAGTAATTGGACACAACTCACCTCCTCTCAGCTCAAACGTCGATCACGATAATTCCTTCAGCACTCCCACCCGCCAGCCCATCACTCAAGTAAGCTCTTCTCAACACTACGCTCCAATATCAATTCTACCACAGTTCGATGCTACCCCACTTGAAAAACAAACCTACCGAGAGGACATCCCAGCTGCTGATTCTGGGCCTGCCATCTACGACTCCTCACAACTCCCACACTCTCCTCGTCCTTCTGGTTTTTCAACACCTCAACAAAACATCCCAGCCTGCTATGTCCCCTTTCAGCCTGCTGTCACAACAACGCCTACTTCCGACCCAAGCAAGCCTGCTATATCCCCACAAGGGTTCTCAGCTCACTCGTCTTCACCCAATGCTTTCGCTGCAACCGCCGTTCTAGAATGCTCTAGCTGTACGCTGCAGTCCATAACCAACGACCAAACCGGCCAGGTAACTGCCTCTTTTACATCCTCTGCTGTCTGAAGGTCACTTTCTCCTTTTAGTTAATCATCCAAATTTTATCGACTAAAGGTGCTGCAGGATAAAAACAAATTCAATGCACCAGTCTGTGGATCCGAGTCACCAAACACAATAGTTCGAAGGATTGCTGCTGAAGTTGATGTATAGCCTCCCCAAAATGATTTTTAATATTGCTCTGGATATCTCTCCTCATTTTTCTGTCTATATTATTATGTACTGAGAAGCTATCCTCTTTCCCCCATGTCCAAACTACCGATCAAGAGGTTTGCGAGCTTAGCGACTCCTCCCCAGCAAAAATAAAATTATCTCACAAACTTTCTGACGATGAGATTGCACTACACAAAGCACTCAACCACCCTGGTTTCCCACACTATCTTCTCATATGTCCTTCGCCTGTCGAGCTGTGGAACCTTTTCTCAAAAACTCTGAGAAAAGTCAGAAATGTGTAAGGACTCCAACACACAACTCCTCACTTAATTCATCCCCTTGCTTTACTGATACACCTTTGGGTCTAATGACCCCGCCTCACAGGTTCCACGTTACACCTTCAAAACTTGATTTCAACAACTACGAACTCCTCCAGCTAGCCACTCCCAAAAATTGGACTACCACACTGGTGAGTCTTTGATAACTACAACATAACCATACCTTTTCTCACCACTATATAACCATCTTTCTTTGTATTTCTCACCAGCACATGATGGTGTTAATGCACGTGCTTGGAGAACGTCACTTGGACGTCCTAAAAATGCAGAATTCTTCCTTCACAACGCCGAACTCACTTCATTGATGATGTCCAAGTTTCGACAATTCACAGGCGCAATAAAAAAGGAGAAGCTTCGTTGGGATCCACGTCTGACCAAACTCATTCTGGCCCCTGGTCAAACTTGGATGAAAGAAGTTCACACTATCTACACTCCAATGATATGGAAAGACAAGCACTGGGTTGGTCTAGCTATCAACCTCGGTATTGGACATGTCGAAGTGATGGACTCACAACGCAACCTGTATGACGATGGACAGGTCCAGGAATTCATGAAGCCCATTCTTCATATGCTACCATACTTTGTCCGCTTTGTGGCTAAGAACACTGCTCGCGACCTATCACCTTTTACATGCTCTCGCTTGACCAACATGTACGAAAATCTCCGCTCGGGCGACTGCGGGCCTGTGTGTGCAAAGTTCATGGAAATGCACCTCTAACCACGAAATACTATCCACCACACATTTTTGGTGGTTACAACCACAAGTTTACACTGACCACGAAACATCATCCACCACCTCACCATGTATAGACTCTTCCACCCCGTCCACAGCTAGAAGGTTACACTAACCACGAAACAGTCTCCACCACCTCACCATGTATAGACTGCTCCACCCCGTCCACACACATTTACCTGCTTTACACGTGCCTTCTCGTGGACCATGAGGTCCACAATCAAATCCCTTAAAGTAGATCTGCGTATGCTGCAAATAATTCTGCTTCCTCTTCACCTCTGTTTGGAAAATAAACCACAACCTTCCGAAATATGGATAATCCTAATGGAATCCCCAGACAGTGTCACTGCGGCTCTCAGACAATTGTTCTCACATCCAAGACCAAAGAAAACCCAGGGCGAAGGTTCTTTCGTTGCGGGACAACATCCGGTCCAGGCCATGTTTTCAAGTGGGTCGACGAAGCCAATTCAGAAGAGCTTGCGATCTTGTCTGATAAGCACAATGCGCTTCATCAAGAGCTGAGCCAACTAAAACAAGAGCTTCTCGACATTAAGACGGACATCCAAGAAATTGTTCTGGTTTTAGACTCCCTGAGATCTAAACCTATATAGATCTGGCTTAATATCTTATTTCAATCAGCATGTATGCACCTCTGTTTTAACAATTCCAATGTACTCTTCACTATTTACATTCTAAAGTTTGTCCTACATCTAACTTATTTTAGAGATCTCATTATTAGACACAGAACAAATTTCCCACAAAACGTAAACCGGAAGAAATTTCAATTTCACCAAAACACAAACAACCAACTGTTTCAAAACCCTACACCATTTCCCACAAACCCTAAACACAGGTACACAAAACTAATTGTTTATTTTACTAAATAATGAACTAATCATACACAAAACCATCTTTATCTTAAATCCCCTCGTTAATCAGTCCATGTTTATTTTTCTAAAAAACCCAAATTAACGTATCCAACCACACCACATCCAACAACTTCCCATTCCTATTACATTCCACCATCAGTCTAACCTTCTCCACCCAATTTCCACTACCCAAATTTGTTGTTTTTCCCAAACCCTATACCTTCGCTCAACCAAACTCTAAACCCTAAACACAAACAACTTCAAATTTTTTGTTAATTATTGAGCTACACAAATTGCATTCTCTATTACCTTCCTTTTTTTAAACGATTAGTCCATTACACATATTTGCTCTGTCTTATTTTCTAACCACTAAAATAGGTCCCCAGCCACAACTCAACCAACAACATCATAGACATCCACCAACCAACGAACCAACGCAGGTTTACAAAACCCAACCATACCAATATTAACCATAACATGCCATCACAATTAGAAGACTCTAAACGAAAAAGCATATTAAACATCCGACATAAACACTATCTCCAACCACGTCTGCTTTTCATAGTTTAACTTATCATCCAAATCAAACATTACAATCTGATTCCATTACATAACAAAACGCTTACATTGCCGCAAATATCAATCAAGAAAAATACCACATCACATTGAAGTGTACAACCAGTATCTTGTTCTCAAAAAACAATCAACAAGGGCCACCCTCCAAAAAACAACCAAACCATCAACCTCAAGGCTCCCACCTTATGTAAGCGGAACGGTACAGTTGGTCCTATTATGCCATGGCTGCCTGCATCTTCCACACCTGTTAGGAACCACCTTCTTAGTTGGTCCCTGACAAACATGGCCACAAATTCCCTTCTTCGTAAAGATACTATTACAGAGGCCTGTGAACTCTAAGATTATTAACAAAACTTACCGGGATCTCTCCACCGGATAGGTAGCATTTGGTCTTCCTCCTTCCTGCTGGCATTTTCGTCACCGGAGGCATTAACACCTTCTTCTTAAACTCCTCCGGAATGTCCTCGTCCCTCGGATCGCCAATTGGCCTGATCACCCCAGCATTGATTTCCCTCCAGGTATCAGTCTTGTACCAGTGCCCAACCAGTGTCGCGTAAGGCACCCCCAAGTTGTCAGCAGCAAGCAGTGCATGCCCACATGGTATCTTCATGTGGTCAAAGTACTTGCAAGAACATTTTTTCTGGTCCAGAATCACACTATCATAACCACCATATAAACCAACCACCTGGCTGCTCCAGCTAGAAAGGGAGTTTATTCGGCTGCCTGTTACCATCGCCATGCTTTTAGTCAACACCTTATCCACCACTACAGTCATCAGCCCCCTATGCCTCTCAGACTTCTTCCTACGAGCACTAAACCACCTGGTCATCATCTCCTGAATAAACATCACCAGCTCTACTATAGGAGACGATCTCCCTTCAACCAAAGCATTTTTCAATTGCGCTGCGATGTTACTAGTCATTATGTTGTACTTCTCGCCTTTGAAGTGTGTTCTCGACCAATGGGCAGTACCAATCTTACCCAAATAAATTGCGCAGTCACTGTTAGCTGCCCTTATCTTATCATAGAAGTTCTTGTAATCCCGCATCCTGTGTGCACACGCTGCCGATGTCACCATCCTCGCTAGCCCCTTGCATGAATATTTTGCATTGACATTCCTTGCTAAATGAACAATACAGCACCCGTGATGCGCCTGTGGATACACACGGCTAACCGCTGTCGCAATACTTGCTGCTCTATCTGAAATTATAGTTACATTTGGAGAATCAGTTAGGATCCGCTCCAGCTTCTGGAAGAACCATGTCCACGCATCCACATCCTCTGCGTCCACCACCGCAAATGCCAATGGGAAAACCTGGAAGTTTCCATCCTGCCCACTAGCTGTCAGCAACACACCTTTGTACTTGCCACTAAGGTGTGTTCCATCAACAACCAATACGAGTCTCAGCTTCTTAAAACCGCTAATGGAAGCACCAAAGGACAAGAACATGTACACAAATCGCTCCACACCCTGTTTGTCAACCTCTGACTCTATATCAGCTATTGTCCCTGGATTTGTAAGTTTCAACATATACAAATACTCTCCAAGCTTAGTGTATGAATCATCAATTGCTCCCCTAATATCAGTTACAGCTATCTCCTTTGCTCTGTAACACTTCATGTAAGAAGCTGATATCCTAAGATCTTCGAGCACAAGCCTCTGTAATTCACCTACCTTGGGCCCCTTTGTAGGCTCTTTGAATTTCGCCTTATACACAGCCGCAATTACTCTTGCTGTCCCCCTCTTCATGTATCCATTCCGTGACTCAATGGGGCAGGAATGAACTAGCTGAGCTTTCCTAATTTCATAATAACCAGTTCCCCTTATCTCATGTGCTGTCACCCGCCAATCGCACTTGTCTTCAGGGCACTCACAGACAAACGAGTCAACTTTCGTACGTGTCTGTGTGAAACGGATCTGTTTCTTGATCGCATAAATGGCCAGAGCAATCTGACAATCAACTTTGCTACCATACACTTTACCAACATGTACTACACCATCAGCCGCTTCAAGATCTAAACCAGGTATCTCTGCAGCTTCAAACTCTGTGTCATCATACAAAGGAGGAACGTCAAACTCTTCGTCGTCTACATCGATCAAGTTCCGCTTGCTCCCACCACTCCTTCCTTGACCACGTTTTCCATTACCACCGATAGCTGTCTTACCCATCCACGAGAAGTCATCCATAGGAACCCCATCACCGGCGTCGGGTTCGTCCCATCCACGTGAAGAGCTACCACGTTCGGTCTTCGTTTGTTTAGCACCAGCCGCACGTTTAGCCTCTTCCAACTTAGCCAAGATTGGGTCATCTTTCTCATTGAAAACAACATCCACAGCATCTGAACCGCCCATTTCACCTTGAATCATTGGCTCCCAGAATTGATAGTCATAACCTCTTGGTCTAACATCTCTCTCATCAACCTCTTCTGATCCAGAATAATCACTGTCAAACCCTTCCGTGCAACCACTCAAATCGTCCACCCCACTAGGGATACTTTCAGACCTCATCCTCCCTTCATGCCTCTCGAACTCCTCCATTACACTTGGCATACTCTCTGTCCTCATCCTTGCTTCATACCTCTCAGCCTCCTCCACCAGCTCAATATCTTCCACATCTATAAAGTTGGTTTTGGACCCAACACTAGCCACGTGCTCTCCCTTTCCATTATTAAAGCTACCAGTGCGCTTCTTATCAAATACAGGTGTATCAAATCCAGTGCCCATGCTAGCTGAGCCTTGATAACCCTCCCTCGGTATCTGTTCAACCGTAGCGAACAGATTCATTGAACCCTTCACCTTCAAATGCGTGAAGAAATACTTCAACGCACCATCGCTTGTTAGTAGAACCGGTGGTGTTTTGATTCCGGTTGCAAGCTCCAAGCTATCAGGTGGCCAATGCGACAACGAAAGAACAAACTCCCACTCTGCAATCTTGAACTCGTCAAGAACACGGCGTTCCAAATCTTTGATGGACAACCCTTCCTCAACAGCCACCATTCTAGCCATTCGTTTCTTGTCCACCAAGAACTCCCACTTCCCATCACCACCACAAAACCAGGCTCCACACATCACCATACACATCTCATCCATCTGAATATAAACAGCGAAACAGCGGCGCAAAACAAAAAGTTAACTAAAACACACCAACAATGGTTAACCTAAAATGAAGTCAGAACTTTAGCAAACTTACCATGAAAACCTAAGGTCAGTGAAATCGTTTTCTCAGAGTAGCATATACTCTTGGGGGATGATACTCTCCGCCTTTTTCAAAAGTTCTCAGATCTGAGAGCAATTACAAGATCTGCTCACTCCGTAATTAATGACCCCCCCCCTACTTCCACCAACGTCGTATCTTCTTAATTACACTACTCAAACACCAGCCATTGGATCTTGTCTTTTTAAAAAGTTTGAATTCTGGTCGTTAGATCACACCGCATCTCTTACTCCTCTCTGTAGCTCATTAAACACAAATTGTACTGACCCACTTTTTAATTAATATCAGCGTAAAAGGTGACAGTGCCAAAAGTAACTAGTTTACAAACTAGTGAACCAAATAAAGAAACAAACTGAACCATTTTAGTAACTCTCTCCTCACCTCTTCGTTACACAATTGATGGGCATTTTAGGAACAAAAAAAACAGCTGTCACAGGAAAGTGCCTCATAGCCACAATGTGTCTCTTTATGAGAAACAAAGACACAATGTGTCTGTTTTAGTAACTCTCTCAAAAAATCTCTCTAGATTTAAAAGCCGTTGTATATTACGTGATTGTAATATGTTGTAATCAGTAATCAATACGATACCTAATATGTTGTAATCATTTTTTAGCTAATTTTTTAATCCTAAAAGATTAGTAAGCAAGGTACATTCAAAAGAGTCTCCAAAAAGTAAAAACGCTCCAACTTCTCTCTAGATTCCTTGTCGTGATTTCCCGATTCCGGCCGGCGGGTTTGGCTCTCCTAGCCACTGCCGGTCCGGCAAAAGCTTTTCTTTCTATATTTCTTATCTTTGTCTCGGCTTTAGATCGGTCCGTTTTGCTTCCGGCTATGCACCGCTATCCTAGGTGGTGGTCCGGCTATCGTTTTCCGGGAGACGGTGGGGTATCCATCGTTCATCGCCGGCGTTTGATTCTGGGATCGTACCGTTTCTTCTCGGACGGTGGTCGCCGGCTTTCGTTCCTCGAGGATGTGCTCGAGCTGTATCAAAGTTTATGTGTGGTGGTGAGTGGCCGAATTCGGAGAGGTCTCGGTGGATCCGATGGACGACTCTCTGAAGTTCGGGTCGTTGCATGAAAGACTCCGGTTCCTATATCTTCAATACAGTTGTTGGAGATGGAATCTGGT
>OVBX01007603.1:0-10683 GCA_900406325.1 Erucastrum elatum
AAAATTATGTTTATATCTAAAATGTTATTTTAAAAATAAAATTTATAATTAATATAACTATTTTTTAAAATATAATTTCACATTTAAAATATAACTTAATTATATATTAAATATGAAATATGATTTTTTTTAAAATAATATTTATATTTTAAATATATTTTAAAGATCAATATTTCATTTTTCTGGATATAAACATAATTTTATGACATTATTAAATAAAATAAACGAAATAATTATATATTTTTCTTAAATTAATAAATTATAAATGCAAATGCTCTTCTTAAAGCTTCATATGAGAGTATTTGGAGATCATAAGCTTTTAGTAAAAGCTATTCTAAATGTTTTTCTAACAAATGTTGACTGGATAATATAAATGCAAATGCTCTTCTAAAAGCTTCATATGCTCTTCTAACAAATGAGATCATAAGCTTTTAATAAATGCAAATGCTCTTCTAAAAGCTTCATATGAGAGTATTTGGAGATCATAAGCTTTTAGTAAAAGCTATTCTAAATGTTTTTCTAACAAATGTTGACTGGATAATATAGAGCATAATGCTGATGATTTACCAGTCAAGGTCTTAAATGTGTTAATACAACGATATTATTTTTTGTCAACACAAATAAAGAGTTATTCATTTATATTTTTAATTGATTTACAATTTTTAAATTTAGAAATAGATATTAATTAATATTTGTGAATCCATATGCATTCTTTGAGGTTGATGTGTTATTGTATTGTTAACATAGCAATCTTTGTAAATTCACAAAAATACACTCTTAAATCAAATCTATATAACTAAGGGCATGAATGGTTTCTCCATAAACGCAGTTTTTGCGGTTGATAGCTGTTGTTGGCATTTTACAATAGTCACTCAAACTGCTCTAAACCGCTATAAACCACTTCAATTCAAAAGTGGGTTTCAGCTAGCGTTTGCGGTTGTGGGAAGGTAAATTTTATTTTCTTTTTATTTTAAATAATTAAATACAAAAGTATAAATATTCAATAAAAAATTCAATTTGAATTATGAAAACACTAAAATATATCTATTATATTTTAATTAAAATTATAAATTTTAAAAGAAAAACATTTTCTATAATTTAAAGCTAGAATTTCTAAATATAAGTTTTATATTTATTATAATATTATGAGTTTTGATATTTTTATAACTATATAAAATGTATATATTGTTAATTATTATTTTAACTTTTGTTGCGTTTAGTATTAACCAGTCACAAATCTCTAAAAACCGCTAGACAGCGCAACCACCCACATCCGCAAACTCCGGCATTCATAATTGCAAACACTGCGTTTGAACGAGTCAGGCCCTAACTTTGTTTTTTTTTTTTCAATGACTGTCAGTCAGGCCATAACTAGTACCTGATTTTAACTACTATTTACATATTTTAGAATAATTAATATAATAATATAATTTTGTTTGATTTTTTTGAACTTAATTTTGTTTGACTTTCTAAATATATTCAACCTAATCCTACTAACCAGTAAGTTTCGCAGTTTGTTGCCATTTGTGTTATTGTCCTATTTTTTTTCTAGATGAAAATGGAATGTAATTAGGTTTCAGAAAAAAAAGGAATATAATTTAGGTTTACGTTTGTGGATCAAAGTGTTCCCNTAATCCTACTAACCAGTAAGTTTCGCAGTTTGTTGCCATTTGTGTTATTGTCCTATTTTTTTCTAGATGAAAATGGAATGTAATTAGGTTTCAGAAAAGAAAGGAATATAATTTAGGTTTACGTTTGTGGACCTGAGTAGATATGGAAGGACGAACTATCCAAGCTTCATACTTAACTTTCCGTTTATTTGTTAATTTTATAGAACCTCGATATCAAAAACACACAAGATAATAACTCAAAATAAGAAATTCATCTTATTAATCTCTCGAGGAAACTATCTCAAAACCTCAATCTCTCGCAACTCATAAGTTATGCAACATCATATGCATCTCCTTATATATATAACTCAATATTTTCCTAAACTCATTAGGAATCACAAATAGATATTTTTCTATTCTATAACTCAATAGAATTAAGTAATTTGCATCCGAAGTTATTTCTTAAATATCCTTTTTTCTTCAAGCTTAATCCAACATTCTCCCTCTTAAGCTTGAACTCCACTCTCGATAAATCTTCAATCTCAACAAGACCTCTCATCTCTTTGAACTTCAGTATCCCAAGTGCTTTTGTCAAAGTGTCTACTCTACTTTCACTCTCATGTATACGCTTTACCTCGATCAAGTCATACTCAACAATCTCTTATTTGCTCGAACACCACATAATTAGATTTTCATGGACATAAGAAATTTGCCCGGCCTCGCTCTTGCCATCATCCGGGTGAATTCTGTGTGGACCATCAATATCTCCAACAATTGGTATCTTAGAAATTGCAAGTAGCTTCATGGTTGCTTCACGTGACAATCTGTATCTTTGCATATATCTACTTATCACCCCTACATAGAAAGATAGATCCAATCGCGTCGCACAAAGAAAATGACAAGGACGGTTCTTATTCTTCATGTATCTCGTAGCATCTTTGTCTTCTTCAGTTTCAGACTTTGATAGCTTCAACCCACATTCAGTTAGTGTATATACCATACTGCAATTCTCCATTCCACTCACTTCGAGATTACTCATGTCGAAACTCAATGCCATCTCCGACTTAAAAACTTCAGTGGAGATATCATCTAATGCAACTCTCAGATTATCTAACTTCTTACATTCTTCAATCTAAAATCGGATATCCTCTCTTCTATATAGAAGAAGCATACGCCTTTGCCTCCCTAGCTTCTTTCTTTTGACCTTTTTTTCTTCAACCGAAACCCTCAACTCAGCCCATTCTTTCTCCCTTTGTTTACAGTTCAATTTTATCTCCAGCCTCTCGTGATCCATCCTCTTTAGTTCCACTTGAACATGTTCCAGTTCTTTATTTGCTGATTTCTTGAGAGACTGTATATACTCCTTTTCCAACTTCTTCTCTCTCTCTCTCCGAGAATCTTCAAATTCTTCTCGTATGTTTTCAATAAAATACTCCAGCTCCTTTTTCTGCGTCCCAATATCCATAAATATGTCCAACACAGATCCTAAGGTGTTCCGACAAGACACATAAAGCTTGTTACGAGGACAAATCCAAACGCCCTGAGCATTCGAGAGACTTCGTACATGATATCGTGGCCAAGACGGTGAAGAGAAGAGTTTTGCTCGCGTTTGTAGATAACACTCTGCTCCTTCGCTGACACCTTTGTCTTTAGCTCGATTATGTGGTAGAGCGCCTCCACTGTGTGTTCTTTTTGGCGTAGATCACTATCTTTTTTCCCTCCAGACATCATCTTGACGAAGATTTGCAACCGAGTCGACTCCGAACGACTCGTTGACTGGGCGCTGACCTCAAGCCTCTTCATCTTCTTGCGGAGATTATTGACGTGTTAGTCGTTGAGCTTATGTTTGTGCTGATTTCTTAATGAATTACTTTCCTCCTGGATGTTATCAAACTCACCTCTGAGATACACTGAGAAAGTCTCCTTTTGACAATTAATGGTCTCTGCTCCCTTTCGTAACTCTTCCCTTTTAACATCAAAGTGTTCCCACTCAATCTCCTCCTGGCGCTTAATCACTTCATCATGAGTTCTCAACCAATCTTCCATCTGTTTCTTCAAATTGGCATCTGTTTCTCTGAGCTTTTCCTGCTCAAGTCCCTCAAGTCCCGTTGCCACTAGAAATTTCTTTCTCTTCTTCATGCTCCTTGAGTGCTCTCCGAAGTGTATTTATCTCATCATATTGTCTCTTGACGATCTCGTTGGCTTGGCTAAAAAGCTATGACTTGGTTTCAGATTCAGAGTCAACCACGAAAACCTTCTCCTTTTTTATTGGAATTTCAACATGAGTTTGATCCGTCTCTAGTTCCTTGAAGTGAACAGCAAACTTCTCGTATCTTTCCCAAAGCTTATGTTTTAACCTTTTAATCTCGCTGGCCTGTGAAGTTAACTTAACGCTCGCCCGCTTCAAGTCCTTTTGCAGGCTCTCATGCTTCAGAGAACCTTTGAATATTATTTCATCACTCTTACTATCCTTTTGCTTCTCTCTTTTCTTAGCGGGTCCACTGAACAAAGACTCCAATATAGGTAACAGCCAAGCCAATGTTTTACCCTGACCAGTACGAGCCCTTCCAATAAGATCAGTATCATTAAGAACCATATAAAAATTCATGGCTTGAATCGGGAAAAGAACTTCAATACCCTTCTCCTTAAGCTTCTCCCTCAATGGATCCGAGATGAGCCAATTTATAACAGCATTAGGGATATTTGGTTTTGCATCTTCCACGCTCAGCTTTACCTTCTTGCTCCTCTTCTTCTTCGGATCATTCCTTTTAACATTATCGTCCTGCCCTGTAGCTAGATACTCAAGGTCATGTACCAAAGAATCTATCCACTCAGAGATTTTATCAACTCTGATCTCCTCCTCTAGGTCAGAAGCTTCTTCATCAGATTCTTCTTCTTTGTCCTCTCTGATTTTTTCTTCATACAGACAGTAGCCCTTCTTCCAAGCTTTCTCTCAAAATCCTTGGTGGCAATTTTTCCTTCAGCAACAAGCAGTTCTTGCTCTTTGAAAGATGTAAGACGCCAAGCAAGATCAACGTCACGGCTTCAAATTTTTTCAATTTTCTCTCGGCAATCTTTTGATACTTGTTAGTTTCTGCTTGTAGAGCTTCAGATGTTTGAATTTTTCCTTCAGAATCTGTAAATTTCTTCAGAGCATCCTCAATGTGAGTTTTAAACAATTTCCTACCACCAGAAATTTTCGTCTCGGCATATTCTGCATGAATCTCATGCACAGTCTTATCTAGACTAGAGATACACTCTTTAGCAACCCCAACATCTTTATTCAAACCCTCTTCTAGTTTCTTGACTTCAGCTAAGGTGGAAACATATGCAGATAGATCTATACTATGTGATAGGTCGGATTCATTGATAGAGGCAACCTCCTCATACTTGGAAAACAACTCGTCCTTCTCCATTAATAGAAGGCCGGCCCATGTTGTTCTGGTAATCATAGATCTCAGATTCAAGTTTGGCGATGTAAGCGATTAGAGCGGTTTTATCCCTCTTTTTAATCTACTGCTCATCAAATCCATCTTCCATGAGATACTTCCACATGACTATCTCACTGACACGGTTTCTCAAACCCCTAAAGCTAGGTGTAATCGCTAATCCGGTAGTAGCCGGTGTTCTCGGAACTCGCCCCGAGCTAGAAGTTGCCATCGCCACAACTTATTCAAAGTCAACTTTCACTGATCCAGGATCAGAATCACGATTATAGGCTCTGATACAAAATATATAGAACCTCGATCTCAAGAACATACAAGATAATAACTCAAAATAAAAAACCCATCTTATTAATCTTTTGAAGAAACTATCTCAAAATCTCATAAGTTATGCAACATCATATGCATCTCCTTATATATGGCTCAATATTTTCTAAACTCATTAGGAATCACAAATAGATATTTTCCTATTTTAAATCTCAATAGAATTAGGTAACTTGCATCCCAAGTTATTTCTTAAATATCTTTTTTCACTATAAGAAAATGCGGCTGTAACGACGAACAATTAAACAATTAAGAGGAAAATATTTCCTCTTAAAATTACGAGTNGTCAACTTTCACTGATCCAGGATCAGAATCACGATTATAGGCTCTGATACAAAATATATAGAACCTCGATCTCAAGAACATACAGATAATAACTCAAAATAAGAAACCCATCTTATTAATCTTTTGAGGAAACTATCTCAAAATCTCATAAGTTATGCAACATCATATGCATCTCCTTATATATGGCTCAATATTTTCTAAACTCATTAGGAATCACAAATAGATATTTTCCTATTTTAAATCTCAATAGAATTAGGTAACTTGCATCCCAAGTTATTTCTTAAATATCCTTTTTCACTATAAAAAAACACGGCTGTAACGACGAACAATTAAACAATTAAGAGGAAAATATTTCCTCTTAAAATTACGAGTCGATTACGTGTACTTTACGACGAAATCATGTTTCGTCGTAACACCGATGTAAAATTACATCGAACAACTTTCGTCGTAAAATACATGTAATGTTACGAGATCATTACGACGAATGTTCCAAGTTATCGTAAATACGATATAACGTTACATGTATTTTACGACGAATATTGTTACCGTTATACTTGGTCGAAACATGTATTTAGTGTTTGTATACCTACCTGAATTCGTTGTAAAGTAGATGTAAATCCTATGTAACGGAGTTGTTAAAGCGTAGTAAAATATTTCGTTGTAAAATACTTATTATACCTTTACATATGAAGTTTCTCAATGCTAAAAGCACACCAACAGATTCAGACAAAAATCTCTAAAAAAACATCTTTAAAAAATGGATGACGGATACAATATCTTTGAAATACAAAGTTGGATGTATTCACATAAAGATTCTGCCGGTAGAGTGACATATGTCTTTCTGAGCGGGCTAAAGACATTCATGCTGCAGGCAAGCTCTACAACGATTACACAGGAAAGCGGTAAGATGTTCTGCCCTTGTCGAAAATACAAGAATTCAAAATTTGCACTTAGTGAAACTGTATGGAAGCACTTAGTAAACAAATGATTTACACCACATTACTATATTCGGTATCAATATGTAGAGGGTTATGGTGGAATGAAGCTAGTAGTAGTAATAATCATTTTGAGGATGCTGGTAATAATGAAGAACCGAACCAGGTGCATAATGAAAATCAGATGGTAGATCATGATAGGATTCAAGACATGATTACTGATGCATTTTTAGAAACAACTACNGTCATTACGACGAATGTTCCAAGTCATCGTAAATACGATATAACGTTACACGTATTTTACGACGAATATTGTTACCGTTATACTTGGTCGAAACATGTATTTAGTGTTTGTATGCCTACCTGAATTCGTTGTAAAGTAGATGTAAATCCTATGTAACGGAGTTGTTAAAGCGTAGTAAAATATTTCGTTGTAAAATACTTGTTATACCTTTACATATGAAGTTTCTCAATGCTAAAAGCACACCAACAGATTCAGACAAAAATCTCTACAAAAAACATCTTTAAAAAATGGATGATGGATACAATATCTTTGAAATACAGAGTTGGATGTATTCACATAAAGATTCTGCCGGTAGAGTGACATATATCTTTCTGAGCGAGCTAAAGACATTCATGCTGCAGGCAAGCTCTACAACGATTACACAGGAAAGCGGTAAGATGTTCTGCCCTTGTCGAAAATGCAAGAATTCAAAATTTGCATTTAGTGAAACTGTATGGAAGCACTTAGTAAACAAAGGATTTACACCACATTACTATATTCGGTATCAACATGTAGAGGGTTATGGTGGAATGAAGCTAGTAGTAGTAATAATCATTTTGAGGATGCTGGTAATAATGAAGAACCGAATCAGGTGCATAATGAAAATCAGATGGTAGATCATGATAGGATTCAAGACATGATTACTGATGCATTTTTAAAAACAACTACAACAATAGCTCATGAAACTGAAAATGTAAAAGACCTAATTTGGATGCAAAAAGGTTTTATGAAATGCTAGATACTGCAAATTAACCAATCTACATTGGTTGTAGAGAAGGTCACTCTAAATTGTCTCTAGCAGCTAGGATTATGAATATTAAAACGAATCATAATTTATCTGAGAATTGCATAGATGCTTGGGCGGAGTTGTTTAAAGAGTACTTGCCAGAAGACAATTTGTCGGCTGGATCTTATTATGAGATTCAGAAATTGGTTTATAGTCTTGGGTTGCCTTCAGAGATGATAGATGTTTGCATCGACAATTGTATGATCTACTGAAAGGACGATGAGAACCTGGAAGAGTGTAGATTCTGCAAGAAACCACGATTCAAACCGCAAGGAAGTGGGAGGAATAGGGTACCGTACCAAAGCATGTGGTACAACCAATTAAAGACAGATTAAAAAGATTATATCAATCTGAGATGACTGCTGCATCGATGAGGTGGCATGCTGAACATGTCCAGAAGGATGGTGAGGACGCTCATCCATCAAATGCAAGAGCGTGGAAACATTTCAAAAAGGTATATCCATATTTCGCTAACAATGTTCAATATGTTTATCTTGGGTTAAGCACTGATGGATTTAGTCCATTCAGAATGTCTGGGAGACAATATTCTTTGTGGTCAGTCATTCTTACGCCGTACAACCTGCCGCTGGACATGTGTATGGAACGAGAATTTCTATTCTTGACCATATTAATTCCAGGGCCNATCTTGGGTTGCCTTCAGAGATGATAGATGTTTGCATCGACAATAGTATGATCTACTGAAAGGACGATGAGAACCTGGAAGAGTGTAGATTCTGCAAGAAACCACGATTCAAACCGCAAGGACGTGAGAGGAATAGGGTACCTTACCAAAGCATGTGGTACCACCAATTAAAGACAGATAAAAAAGATTATATCAATCTGAGATGACTGATGCATCGATGAGGTGGCATGATGAACATGTCCAGAAGGATGGTGAGGTCGCTCATCCATCAAATGCAAGAGCGTGGAAACATTTCAAAAAGGTATATCCATATTTTGCTAACAATGTTCGATATGTTTATCTTGGGTTAAGCACTGATGGATTTAGTCCATTCAGAATGTCTGGGAGACAATATTCTTTGTGGTCAGTCATTCTTACGCCGTACAACCTGCCGCTGGACATGTGTATGGAACGAGAATTTCTATTCTTGACCATATTAATTCCAGGGCTGGAGCATCCAAAACAGTCGCTTGATGTTTTTCTTCAACCATTGATACAAGAGCTAAAGGAGTTGTGGTCAGAAGGGGTGAGAACGTATGATTGTTCCATGAAACATAATTTTACGATGCGAGCAGTTCTACTGTGGACCTTTCCNCGGAGCATCCAAAACAGTCGCTTGATATTTTTCTTCAACCATTGATACAAGAGCTAAAGGAGTTGTGGTCAGAAGGGGTGAGAACGTATGATTGTTCCATGAAAAACAATTTTACGATGCGAGCAGTTCTACTGTGGACCTTTCCTGCTTATGGGATGTTGTCTGGGTGGACAACTCATGGAAGATTATCTTTTCCAATTTTCCTTGGATCAACAGATGCTTTTCAACTGAAGAATGGTAGAAAGAGTTATTGGTTTGATGGTCATCGTCGATTTCTTCCCATTTCCCATCCGTACAAAAGAAATAAGACATTGTTTAGGTACAAAAAAATTGTCAGATAGTCCTCCTCAATATATCACCGGGAAACAGACCCTAGCAGAAATTGATTATTATGAACCTCTGGAAATTGTGGTGCGTGGAGGAAACTGGCATATTCAGGGAAATATGCCTGATGGGTATAGGATCTCTCACAATTGGTATAAGAAGAGTATATTTTGGAAGCTGCCTTTTTGGAAGGATCTTCTTTTACGCCACAACTTGGATGTGATGCACATAGAGAAAAACTTTTGTGACAACATCATGAATACATTATTGAATGTCTCAGGAAAGACAAAAGCCAACAAAAAGTCAAGGATGGACTAACCTTATATTTGCTCAAGAAGTGAGTTACATATCAAGAGCAATGACAATGTTCATGTTCCCATCTTCCAGTTGTCATCAGAAGCAAAAAAACTTTGTTTGATTGGGTTTCATCTAAAGTTAAATTTCCTGATGGTTATATTTCGAATCTGTCAAGATGTGTTGAACGAGGTCAAAAGTTCTCTGGAATGAAGAGTCATGATTGTCATGTGTTTATGCAACGGCTACTTCTATTCGCTTTTGCTGAGCTCCTTCCAACAAATGTACATGAAACACTTGGAGGTAAATATTAATTAGTAATATATTACATATGTTATAAAATGTTATTAATTGGGTTACATTTGTAATATACAACCATTGGAACATTCTTCAGAGATCTTAGCACACGTACGTTCAAGGAAGAAGTCATCGAATAACTTCATGAGAACATTCTCATCATATTGTGCAACCTAGAGAAGATATTTCCTCCATCATTTTTGATGTGATGCAGCATCTAGTCGTTCACCTCCCGTACGAATCATTACTTTGTGGACCTGTTCACAACGGATGGATGTATCCATATGAGCGGTACATGAAACATTTGAAAGGGAAAGCAAAAAATCTTGTAAAGGTGGAAGGTTCAATGATTGCTAGGAGTTTGATAGCATAAACGTCTAACTTCAAATCATACTACTTTGCTCCAACAGTCCATACGAGAAAAGGAGTTCCTAGAAGATATGATGATGGTGGAGTACCTTCATCATATGCAGTAGAAGATGTTCCTGACATTTTCTGTCAAATTGGATGCTTTGGTGGTAAACTGAAAGAAGTTTGGTGGTCCAGCGAAGAGGATAAGCATAGTGCCAACACATATATTATTCTCAACTGCGAGAATGCAGTGACGCGTTCGTTTGAAAGGTAAAATTGTTGTCTATGTTAATTAATTTTATTGCTATTAATTATATGATATGATACATTCGTTTAATTTGCATCATGTTTGTATATCAAGTTGAAGAAGCAATACCAGAAATATCCGCAACTGGAATGGAAGGATAGAAAGATAAGCACTTTGTCAAGTGGTTAAAATCACATGTACTATATTTGATTTAAATTAGACAAGC
>OVBX01007605.1:0-10680 GCA_900406325.1 Erucastrum elatum
TATCGTATAATCCCACTATGCGATTGCGCGTTCTCCGTTGTTTTGTTAAAGCATGAAAAAAAATTGTACTGAGGTCTCCTGCTGTATTCCAAGTATTTCGACTTTTCTGATGCTAATATTCCTCTTCATCCTTATATGCCTCTTGTAATTTCCTAGAGACCTCTAGAATATCCTCCTGTGATCTATTATCATCTGTTTGGACTTCCTCTAAAGCCTTTTGAAGCTCTGCAATTTTCTCTTTTCCATATGGGGGATTATTTTTTTTCCAGGTAGAGATCTCGTGTCTACAATTAATAATTCTTGACACGACATAGATAAAAAAAACAAAGGAACAATCCAGACACTTCAATAGTGCGCATATTATACGTTAGTAATGTATTCTTCAAACTATGCACAAAAATGTTTACGAAATAAAATTATTTTTCCGATATCCTCACCATGCGCAAGACACAAATCTCTACCTAGTCGTATTGTATTACTGTTGTACTTGTATGTTACATCAATAATATACCAAATTTTAATTTAAAAAATTATTTTAAAAGTAAAATGTGATGTATATCAACTCTTCCTATATTTCAAAATTTTTGTATGCAAATAAATAATAGACTAATTATGAATAACCAATTTTGGATAACAATTAAGAATATATCACATATGTGATAATGAAATGCATGACACTTATATCATATTATTGTCGTTTTTATCCTCATATGAATCTGGTTGGCAGTAGGTGTGTGAAAAATTGGCTAACATAAATTCCCATTTGAATTGTAGATAATAAGGAAGGGTGACTGCAGACACTCTAATCAGCAACAGAACATAATAAACTTTAATAGTGCTCGTTGGTCTTAGAATTGTGCTAAGCCGCTTGAACTATCATTCTATTACATTCTGATAGATATCAAATATCTTTACATGGACTTGGCATGTGCAGAGCTGACGTGGACAAGAAAATATAGTAATTGAAAGACTCTTAAGTGGCTCAGAAGATGGAAGCAGCTTCATGAAGATGGAGAGTATAAAGAGGAAACTTCAGATACAGAGGAGTTCATGCTTTGTATATTAATGTTGTAGACGCTATGAGTCTCAGCACGGTCGTCATGAGATCGCCGTGATCAATCATCTTCGCCATGAGATGGTGATTGTGATTGGAATCTGCAAAGCTATCTTGTATTCATTGTTCTATCTTGTATTCTTGTTGGATTGAGGAGTTAGAGATATCAATACTCTATCACATTCACCCCTTGATCCATGCTTTTCATTTGGTCTAGTCTTACCTCTATTTCCTGTATTAGGATCGTTTTGCCATCTTTCTTGTTTAGTTCTTGTTTTAAAATTATGTTCTGGTTCTTAAATACGAAATGCTGTAGAGGATAGCTGAAACAAAAATCTGAATTTGATTGGTTACTTAAGTATTTATGTGCATTCCTACTGTGTTCACCTAGTTCTCTTAGGTTTGAACCTAAAATACTACGATAAAGAAGTCGGTAGTCTTGGCCGTTTTTGAGGACTGAGTTCGGAAGAAGTCGGTGAAATATGGATTGGTCGTGATTGATGACAGAGCTTGGAAACACATTAACACAAACGGGGCTTTGCTGCTGTCGACCTTTTTCTTTGTTGTATGTATATAGTTTGTATATGTATACATCATTAGTCATATGCCCTTTCCTATTTACTTCTTCAAAAATATAAATAATAAGAAGTTTTCCACTTCTTTGGTAACGGAAACGGTGAGAAGTGTTTGCATCACTGCAAGGGTATTTCAATCCCATTTTCAGGATTTTGGTATATGTATTATAGAGCCCGAATCACCTATGAGGATATGATACATTAACTTGACTAGATAAAATTATCTGAGCTCGCTTGTGAAACAGTAAGACGATGATTTTTCAAGAATTATCTTCACCAGAAAAGAGTTTCATGCTTGTCTTGAACTTTGAAGTAACTTAAATAAGTTTGCATTCAAACATCCACTTAGAAGACTTAAGCAGAGAAAACATTCTACACGGTCCCACGATTAATGGCATTCTAACAATTACAACAAAAGAAAACCCACTAGCAAGTGAAAACTTTAAACCTCTCCTCGTTGGCATATTTTTTATCAACAAATAAAAATGGGTGAGAGAATAGTATTTATTACCTTTGGTTTAGACACATCCCACAACCCCGATGTTGATTTGATTTGAGTTCATTAGGGTGAATATTCTATTGTTCAACTTTCATTAAGCCTCAATTGAATAGATTTACGTTGCAAAACGAACGAGACCAACCCCATTTGAACAAAAAGTACAACCACATATGATTAAAAGGATCACAGCTAAATTTACCAATTTCCATCTTCTTCTTGATTGCTTTTTGACCATGATATATAAACGCATCTATTATCCCAGATACCGTGAAAAACACCTGCCATATGTTTTTTTAAGGGATTTTAGTTCAGAACAACCAATGCAGGCAACAAAGAGAGTTCTTATTGGGATAAATAGATATAGATACATCACCTCCGACTATAGCACAGACATTCGTCAAGAAGTGCAAGAATGATATATGTTCCTCAGTGAATGTTACCTGGCAATTCAACAAATTTTAGATTAGGATACTAAATATTTCCTCAGTGAATGTTACCTGGCAATTCACACACGCTAACCTTGATTGGAAAACTCCTGGTAACGATTGCAGTTGACCTGCTTCTGAGCTCTTAACATGTTCGGTCACTGAGAACTGTGCCATTTTACTTTAAGTTAAATATCATAAAAAGGATCAGAATAAATAGATTATAACTGTAACAGTTACGCAGGAAAGTAGTCCCCAAAAGTAGTCCCCAAAAGTCAGTCCCCAAAAGTCAGTCGATTGATCTTATGACTTATCTGAAATGGAGGTTGAATAGATTAGGACTCAACGATTGAATTATAAAAACGAAGTGAAACCAGTAGGACAAGTGGTTTCTTACGTTAAAACAAACAAACAAACAAAACTCAAAACTCAAAACAAAAACGAAACTCAAACTAGATAGAAATATCATCAAGGATTCAGATCTCATCTCACGTACTTAGCTCGGAGAAGAAGAGAAGGAACATGAAAACGGAGGAGACGAGGGTGATAACGCCGCCGGATAACGTACGGCTGTAAAAGTTCTCATTGATCTTTGGATACGCATCCAGATTCCGCAATTTATTCAGGATCCCCGCCATCTCCGGGGACGAAATTCACTTTTTTCCCAGATTCGAATCGCAAAGAGGATTATGCCCGGAGATAAATCAGACTAGCGAAACGTCGTCGGAAGCGAAATTCTTCCGAGGATGCGTTTGGAGAGAGAGAGAGAGAGAGAGACGGATCGAGTAGTTTTCTTTCTCTTTGGTTGCGTCACCGTCAGACGGAGAAGCGTTTACGGTTTACATAAACACGTTCGCGTTTGCCGTTTTTTCTACTACTTAGAGCAACTCCGACGTATTACACCATTGGAGTCCTTAGAACTTTTTTATTATTTCTTCTTTGTTTTTTGTACCATTGGAGTCTTTAGGACTTTTTTATTATTTTTTTTTTGTTTTTTTGTACTTTTTGAATAGTTAAAGAATTTTTCTCCTAAAATCGTGTCTAATGGTGTTGTTACCCGAGTATGGAGTCCTTAAGTTTTTCTTTTTTTTGAAACTTAAAAATTGAATTTGTTTATATAAACTTAAAAAGTTTTTTTTATTCAATGACAAATAAAAACATACAAAAAAAAAATTTAAAAACATACAACACTTAAAAGATCTTCAATCTTCATCACCACCAAACTTGTCCCAAATATTTTGAATCAAATCATATTTCAGTTGTGAATGTGTTTGTGGATCACGAACCTGACTTCGTATTTCAAGCATAAGACGGCGATTTGAAGCATTTCGAGAGAATGACAAATCCACCTCAGAACCTCTAGTGGAAGGTCCGACTTCAAACTCTGATATATCACAAGGAGCGTATCCGTTGCGTTCATTTTCGACTATCATATTGTGTAGTATGACATATGTTTGCATAATCCTCCTTATTTGTCTTGTCCCACAAAACAGCCGGATTTTTCACTATTGCAAAACGAGCTTGCAAAACTCCAAAAGCACGCTCCACATATTTTATGGTTGACTCTTGATGTTTAGCAAACTTAGCAGCTTTGGGACCATTAGGGTTTGTGATAGATTGAATAAACGTTGACCATTTAGGATAAATGCCGTCAGTGAGGTAGTGCGGCAATTTATACTGGTTTCCGTTGACCATGTATCGTACCCTGGGAGCTCAACCTTCTAAAATGTCATAAAAACAAGAGACCGATCGAGGACGTTAATATCGTTTAATGTACCTGGAGGACCGAAAAATGCGTGTCATATCCAAAGATCTTGTGAAGCTACAGCCTCCAAAACAATTGTTGGCTTTTCTGATCCACGTGTGTATTGTCCTTTCCAAGCTGTTGGGCAATTCTTCCATTCCCAATGCATACAATCGATACTGCCGATCATTCCAGGAAAGCCGCGTACCTCTCCAATATCGAGTAGTCGTTGAAGATCTTTGGGAGTGGGTCTTCGGAGGTACTCATCTCCAAATAAATGTATTACGCCTTTTGTGAAATGAGATAAACACGAAAGGGTCGTGCTTTCAGCAATGCGGAGATATTCGTCAACGGCATCAGCTGCACAACCATAAACAAGCATGCAAAGAGCTGCCGTACACTTTTGTAGTGATGATAGACCAAATCTTCCGGTGGCATCTCTTCTTTGTTGAAAGAATGTGAAATTTTCCGTTAGGCCATTGACGATACGCATGAAGACACCCTTGTTCATGCGGAAACGGCGTCTGAATATATGAACCTCAAATGTTGGATGTTCAGCAAAGTAATCATTCCATAGACGGTCATGGCTCTCTTCGCGGTTTCGTTCTATATATTTACGTCTCCTCTGTTTATTTCTTCGGCTTCGATCCAAGATGTTGTTGAATGATTCGTCAACATATTCGTCGATAGCCTCATCCAAAGCAGCATATAATCTCTCATAGACTCCATCTCCCATTTTTAAAAATTATTCCTTTAAAAAAGAGTATATATATTAACAAGTTTTAAAATAAATACTAGATATATTTGATATTAGGAGTTTTCGAGGCTCCTAAGTCAAATAATAGTATAGTGAAAGTACAATGTCGAACCAGTTCTGAGGGATTCAAAGCAATGAGAATGCAAGTATTTGCCTAATCTAAGCGCAGCCAGTGATTTGATGATTTCTAAACTAATGATTAAATCTAATGCAAAGCAATAAAATGATACTTTTAAGCTATTGGAAATGAGAACTCATGGGTATATGGATTTAGACCTTGGGTGATCAGGTTTTGAACTAAATAATGCAAATGATAAATCAAACTATCAACCTTAAGCCTAGACACAATTATAAGCAAGCTCTATGTCTAGATGAATGCTCATTTGCTAACATGTCTCAAACATCAAATGTCTTTGGTTGAATAACATGCAAGCAATCATTACTAACAAGTCTATTAGCTATCTTAGCATCTTTAACAACAAATCTCTTTGGCAAAGTACACTAAAAGCCTAGGAGAGTTGAATCAGACATTTCATCAAACACCTTTTGGGTGGGAAATGCCTAATGATCATCCCTTGAGTGGCCTACTCAAATGATGCATTAAGATCACTCTACTAGCAAGGAACAAGTATGATCTATACCTAAAACATCCTAGAACTAACCTAATCACCCTTAATCACCCTAACCCATGAATCCAAAAGGTGATTACTCACTAATCTCCATGATTCCTCTTAAACCCATGATGGATTTCAGATTAATCATGTAGAGAAAGAGATGAGAGATCACAAGAACAATAACAAATCAATCCAAATTCTTGAGAGAGTTTGTGTTCTTCAATAGATCAAAGATTATCTGCCAAAAGGTGGTTTACAAGTGCTTAAAATTAGGTTTAGAAGTCTAAAAACGTGCTTAAGAAATTGCAAAAAGGTCCTTGAAAAATCATAAAATCGTGTAGCAAAAAGGGGTGGAGCGACCAGGGAGACCCGCTCCGGAGGTCGCTGTGGTCGGGACAGGAAAGACGAGCGACCGGTGAGACTCGCTGCGCCGGGGTCGCTCCAGGCTGGCTGTGGCACAGCGACCAGGCAGGGTCGCTGTGGGGATCGCCCCGGCTCGTATGCCTCTAGTAAATTGGTCACAACTTCTTCATTACATCTCCGAATGACTTGAAACCACTTCCATTAGAAAGCTAACTCAATTTCCTATGTCTCCACCAAATCTTAGCAACATAAGATTTCTCTAAGGCCTTCATCCATGCTCATCTTTCACCCCTTTTTATGATCATAATGCTCTCAAATGCATCCAAATGTCTCCAATAACTTCATTTGGCACTCCAGTACCTAATAGGGACTCATGCATGCGAAATGCAACATAAACGTGTCTAAATCCTAATCTATATGATGAAAATGCATATGAATGAATAACTTAAACCATGTAAATATGCAAGATATCAATATTAACAAGTTTTAAAATGATAGTAGATAGATTAACAAGTTATAAAATAAATAGTGGATATATTAACAAGTTATAAACTAAATAGTAGATATATTAACAAGTTTTAAAATAAATAGTAGATATATTAACTTTTAAAACGATTGAATCAGTTTTTTAATTTAAAATAAATCAATGTATAACGTTTGAATTTAAATGTGAGGTATAATCGAGCATATTATAAACTGACCTGAATTTAAATGTGATGTTGAATACATTTGAATCATTTAAAAAAAAAAAATAGGCAAAGAAAGTGATCGTACTCACCAACTTGGTTCAAGCAGTGCAGCAGATTGGTCCAAGCAGTGAAGTTGAAGCAGTGCAGCAGATTGGTTCAAGCAGTGCAGCAGATTGGTCCAAGCAAAGACAAGATCTGTTCATATGGCAATTAGGCAACGAGAGATGTAAACATTGGGATGGTAATCATAATCATAATCAGTTCCATTTACTTATGTAATAATACATAATCAAAATCCTCTTGCAACATAATCATAATCAATTCCATTTACTTTTGTGTGTAAAGCCAATCTTGATGTATAAAGAGAAAGTTAAAGATAAACTTGAGTATAAAGCCAATCTTGCAACACAATCATAATCAGTTCCATTTAAGAAGAAAGTTAACGAGAAAAGAGAGAACATGTATAATGTTTAACATGATCGACAATCTTGCAACATAAAAGAAGAAACATAAATAGAAGCATACCATTAAAGAAAGATCTCCAGGTTCACAATACAAGCTGACCATTGCAAGGAGTTTTTCTAGCACACTGTGCTTTGAGATTTGTTTTTTAGTCTCCATCAACCCTTTAAGGTTCTCCAACTCTTCTTCTTTTCCACTTTTCTTCCTTTTGCTGCTAGCCTTTGCCGCCTTAACCCCAGTTGGCCTCTCTTCTGCCTCTGGAACTTCCCCTCCATCACACTCATCTGGTTTGCGCTTTCCCTTGTCCTTCTCCAGATAAGTGGAGGACCATTTCACATCATGTCGGAGCCCCCGCCACGCATGTTCCAACTTGAACTTCATGCCCTGGTCACTGTTGAAGATCGCCAAGGCATTCTTCATGACGTCGTTGTCATTTTGGCCGCTCCTCTGTTCCCTCAGCGCCATATCGTAACACCCAGCAAACTTACACACTAAATCATTTATCCTAGCCCAACGTTGCTTGCATTTCCCTAACTCCCTTGGCACTGTCCCAACGAGAAGAGGACTGGAGTTGTAGTACTCAACAATCCTCTTCCAGAAGGCACCACCTTTTTGTTCATTACTCACTATAGTATCTTTTCTGGTATTCAGCCAAGCACCTATGAGGATTATATCCTCCCTAACCGACCACTTTCTCCTCTCTTTGACAGTAGACTCATTAGGACTTTGGCTACTAAACAGAGAAGGTTCTAATGAGTCAAGGTCAACTGAACCTTGACTCGTTAAGAGGTTTACAAAACTAGTGGGGGTAGACATTTAGTGTTATGAGTTTCTACTACAAACCTATGTGTTTAAATAAGCGATCCTCTATTACACTATATTCAATCCGAGTAGAAAAATGTCAATTCAAAAGAGGTTGAGACAATTAAATGAAGATTAAGTGTTAGGACAGGCAAAGCAAGCGCGTTCTATTTAATGCAAGACAATTAAATGAAGTTACAAGGTCAAGTACGAACAGTTCTCTAAATCAGGGACAACTAAATCAGTTTCAGGGACAACTAATGGTTCTCTAACTAATAGTTCTCTAACTAGCTAGCTACCGAGTTAAATCAGTTTCAATTCTAACTACAGAGTTCTATTAAAGTGGGACACTAACCTCAGCGGACTCTCTCAAGGTCAGTCACACATTCGCCTCATTGACACTTGTGCCTGCATTCACAACACATAAACGAAACCATATGTTAGAAATTTAATATAGGAAGCAGCTACCTATTTTTTTTAAAAGTAATCAGTTAAGGAACAACAACAGGGTTTCAAAACTAGTTAAGGAACACACTACAACACGCAGAGGAAAACCCTATCTCGATTCAAATCAACTAATAATTTTGTTTCAAAAATATATCGGTTCAAAAACAACAATGAAACCCTTAATCGACACGGTACAAACAAATAATCGATGGTTAATTAAATTTTTCAAATCTCAGACGGAAACCCTAATTCGAAAAATTCCCAATTTTATTTCAAATCAAAGTACCTAAACAAACCCCACAATCGAACCCTAATTCGCGAGGATAAACAGAAAATATACGAAGAAAATTTGAATCATACACGGAAACCCTAATTCTACAAAAGCCCCGATTCGATTACAAACCCAAAACCTTAGTAAACACCCCAATCGAACCCATACGGGTGATGAAAACTACAGACAATCGAAGAAGAAATGAAAAGGAGGAGGAAAAAGATCGGATTCACCGAGATAGACTTCGATGTCGAATCGCCTCTATGGTCGCCTACATTTCTTTTTTTCTCGATGGGTCGTGTAATGAAAGAGAAGCGCGTATACACCAAACACTCAACTCAACGGAGCTAATATAATTGTGCCAGCGCACTATTATAAATTAGATAGATCATTAACCGGTCGATAAAAGATGCCAATTTTTTATTTCTTTTTCTCAACATTAATTCATAAATTCAAAGTAGCCAAAGTCCAAACATTTGCGTGTCCATATCGATACTTATATTTCTTTGACCAAGGTACCTTTACGAACATTAATGATCTGTCATGATTTTTGCGATGATCTTATATAGGATATATAACAGTACACAGTTTAAAACATGTTTTGTAACCTGAGAGACCAAGGAGAGTGTTCTTCTTACGGTCCACGATTTAATTACACTGATGTATTTTGAAATAGCTCTTGAACCAAAAGACTACTAACACAAATTGACCAAGGATAATCATTGTTTTTTTTCACAAAGGGATGTCGACAATCCCTTGGTGATGATAAACATCAAGTCGTGAAAGTAAATTCACAAGTAGTTCGAGTGGTTGCTTTGTCTTAGGGATCACTCACCTAGCAAAATGTATGATGTTGGATAATTAAACATAAGATTACACTAAATTAAGAGAACAAATTTTAAATTAAGAAAGAAGAAAACGGTTTTTACGTACAAGATAATCATTTCCAAGATGATTTCTGGGTCAGACAAAGGATTGCACTTCCGAATCAATTCTTGGATTATTTGCTGGAGTATACTGTCGTTTGCTCTAGCTGAGTTCATCTTGACAACTTGATTCTGTAGGACTTCAAATTAAGCTCGCAAGTCGGCGTGGTGGTCATGGACTCATGGCCAATCATATTCGTTTGGTTATTCCTTTTCTTTCAATGTCAAATTATTAGGGTTAAATAACATCGATTTTTGTATGATATTATAGAAATAAGATGCCAAGTGATCAGATTAGTAAATGATATTTTTTAATTTTTTTTTGGATCAAGATATTTTTTATTAATCTTAAAATAGAAGTACAGTGTATTGATCTATCAACCCAGGTTTTTTGTCTTTTGAGAAGGGCTATCAACCCAAGTTCTAGCAGTCTTAACTCTTAAACGTTGAGTCCCTTTTGTAGAGTAAAGATTTTTTTTATAGAGATAGCGTGTAGCGAAATTTATGTTAAGTTCGACCATGTTTTGAGATACGAGAAAAAAAAATATTATCTGAATTTCTTATAAACTTTGTAGTCTTGGAAAACACTTTGGAGACTGGAAGCCAAAAATATAAAATTAATCGATTTTTTTTTCTATAATAAATAGATTGACATTCTATATTTTAATAAAGAAATATTACTTTTGGATTAGTTATCCTTATCCGCAATAATAATTGTGCAATCTATATATATATTTTAAAATAATCAAATAAAATAATTTAGTTTTCAGTTGCGCATTTCATCACTAAAAGAAGTTATGTACAACTTACAATACAAGTAAATTATTATAATTGATATCTAAATTTTAATATTAGAAAGAGAAATCCGTTGAAATTCAAATTCATCTGAAAATTAGATAATAAACTTATGGAACCAGATACTTAATAATACCATTAAGGGTATCAGACTACCAGGCAGTGGAACAATTTTGCACCAAATTTTAGCGCCAAAAAAACATTAAGGGTGTCAGATATTCTTGAATATTTGAAAACTATTTTTATTAATGTTGCAAA
>OVBX01007606.1:0-10680 GCA_900406325.1 Erucastrum elatum
GATTAAAGTAATAGAAAAACAATTGTATTCACATGTTAATCATATATATATATATATATATGTGTATATTTATAAACGTTTTCAAAACGTTTCCATTCCTAATTTTTTTTAAAAATCATATTTCTGCGTTTCGAAACGTTTCGTTTCCGCATACCCGTTTCCGTTTCCATGCAACCTAGGTTCTTATCATCATTAATTCTTCCCTCGGATATTATTAAAGTTATAATGCGTATAAAAGTTCCTTAGGACATCTGACAAGTTCATAGAAAAGAAAAGAAAGAATTCTAATAAGATACCTACTTTTGATTCTAACGTAATCTAGATAAAAACATATGCTGACATTATTATAGTGTTTTGGTTTCTGATGGAAACGTTATTATAAATAAGTACAGGGGTAGAAAATATCCTAAAAGATAATAAAAAAATTGCATATGAATTGATTCTTAATATAAGATTTGATTATTTATATGCAGTTTACGAAACACACACACAACTGTTTTTGGAAACTTTGTTTGGGTTACTCAGGGTTAAGTTTGATTGATCCAAATAAAGTATGATACATTACTACAAGGAAGGAATGAATGATTTAAACAACAAAAAGGAAGGAATGAATGAAAAAAGGAAGAAGAAAGAATAAATGTAAATACCGATTTTACTAATATGCACATAATCGGCCATCATTCAAAATGTTCAAATTATCCATGCAATGGGCCACTTGGATGCTGCATGTTGAGTTTTGATCTCAGAACTACATGCAATGTTTCCTTAGAGTTCTTATGAGTTATGATTGGTTGCTCGGATAGTCGGAAAGCTAGGTTTCTTCTATTAACTTCCCATTAGTATCCATAGGCTTTGTGATTTGATTGATTCTTTACATATTTCTGTACCTATCTCCCTACCTATCCATATAATTGCAATAATTTATCACCAAATAATGCAACCTAAATATATATACATGGCTTTATTTTAAAACGTGTCTATACCTACTACTGTCTATACATCCCGCTAACGTGCTGAACTTATTTAGTATCCGTGTCAGCCAGTACACTATTGTCTTAGCAAAACAGACCAAGTATATATTTTTCTAGCATTCTTAGAATAGCTTAGGAAAAATATTACTAGTACATAACTTCTCAAAAATATTAGTGTGTCCGTTGATATATTTTGCTATTAATTTATTAACGATATATACTTGTCGATTTAACCGGTTTGCGCTTTTTAGAGTAGTAGATAATTACTATTACTATATAGAGATATATATAGGCACAGAAATGAAAAATACAACAATTTTAACCGGTTTGTGCTTTCCTGAATATTTAAAGAAATTCTGATTTTTAAACCATTTTAAGTGACTTGTTATTTGTCAATGTTTTAAAATCATATAACTAATGAACTAGCGTTAAAATCTAGGCATGGCCGTCTTTACCCTAAGTCGACGTACATACCTAAACACAAATAAAAAAATGAAACCAGGTCTGAACCATTTAACAAAAATATCCAAAAAAAACTTACGAGCTTGGTATTTTGGAGTTTGGTAATAAACCGAAACACACGGAAATCCAAATTTAGATAAGAAGATATTCGAAATTAGTTAAATATGGTAATGTGTTTATATATGTTAAAGTAATTTAGATATTTTATAGTATTCTAAAGATTTTCTGTAATTCATTTATTTGTTATTTTAAATATTTAAAAATATTTTAACTAATTTTTAATTATATTTGAGAATAATTTGTATATTTTGATTTTTTATCAATTATTCATGTTTAGAAACATGTTTTAGACGATTTTAGAATTCAGAAAAGCCCGAACCAAATCCAGTCCAGTAATTAATAAAATCTGAATGGGACATTTGAATATAATATCGAAAATCCAAATCAACCAAACAGAAACCAGCGGGCTTCCGGAATCCATGCCTAATTAAACCCATGTTTAATGACTTCAAATTCAATGTATCTATATTTTGCATAAATAATGTAACCATCAACAAAAAAAAATCAATTGTAGGATTTTAAAATGATATCCATTACAGGTTACAACTTATGGTGTGTGTTTATTTATTTTTACAGAAATATAAAATGTGCTAAAGTGTCTTCTCGTTGATGGACATTTGATTGACCCATGCATTTCCGGGCCAGGTTTGTTCGGATACTATCTGACACAAAGCTACGGTTTCGTATGAATCCATGGAAAAAACAGGAATTGCTTTGGTGCCTCCATACCACTCTCTTGGATCTCGACGATTGATTGATTCTCATCCAAATCGATTAATGTTTTGGATTACTAGTCTAGCTCCATATATTCATTCATAACCTTGAATTGATAGTTATATCTGGTCCTAATATAGCAATAATTATAGGCTTTATATATAGCCCAGGATACAAATGTTTTTTTTTGGACAACTACCCAGGATACAAATGTTTAAAATCAAACAACGGGGTAATTAAGGTTCAGTGCCGGCTTAGCATGCAGGGCGAGGGGGCGACCGCCCTGGGTCCGCTCCAAATCCAGCAATATTAGGGGCCCTAATTATTTTCGTTAGTATATATGATCTAGATTTGGGCTGCATTAAAACACATTATTGCAGAAAAAGTTTAACTGAAATATCAAATAAAGGATGTGCATGTTTGATGCTCGTGTGAAAAGGTTAAAAGATTTTTTTTATTTTACCAACGTTGAGAAAATAATTTACTATAGGACATTTAAAAATGTTTTGCCCAAGGGCCCTAGTTCATCTTAAGCCGGCCCTGTTAAGGTTATTATGTTTGGTATTTTATGCTGCCATTCTTAGAATTGAATATTTATTAATATCATCGCTTTTCATATATCCTGGGCTGATTATTTCAGCTATCTCTGAGCAAAGAATAGTCCACATGACTTATTGCATATATTTAGTTTTGTATGTGGAATGCTCCATGCATAATTTAAAAACTCTGGATATCTGTTTTTTTTGTTTGGTAAAATGACCCTGGATATATCTCCGTGTGGAATATGATGCAGAACAAATAATTGATATGATTCGAGTTAGGTATCTAAGATAAATGATTGATATGATTCCATCAATGAGGAAGGTGTATATGCCCATTAGTTACAAAAAAAAGTGTATATGCCCATTCCTAGCTAATAATAAGGATCATCTGTAGTGGTAGCGTATAAACATTTGGAATCAGTGTTAGTAGGATCGACGTTATGATAAAGTAAATAATATTTTTCTATAGTAAAGAATTTTTTATATATAAAGAGATTTGCGGGTTTATTTGAAAGAATTTCACACTACCACTTGATCATATGATTGAGCATAACATATTACTAATCTCATGTATCAATTTATGTAAGAAAAAAAATAAAATAAAGTATTCAACGAAGTTAAATGTGAACATACGTTAGGAAATGAACAAAATACTAACCTGGCCATAAGTATTTCTGTGGACTGTATATATGCAAACCACTGGTTACTGATTTATATTTCTGTAAAAATAAATAAGCACACACCATAAGTAAAAACTGAATAACTCGAATTCTTGAAGACCTAATATTTCGGTCTTTGATGTTGCTAATCAAGACTTTTATATGCACCATCACCTCTTGATGGACGTACACCAGATTTTGTTTTAGTTCGTTTTCCATTTTCAACCAAATATAAAACATCAATTTAAGCCAATCCAAATGTACTACGCTGACGGAGTCTGACAAACAATCTTTATACACTTTCGTTGTTATTTTATTAGCTGGAAAATAAAAATAGCGAATATAAGAAAATATTTTTTTCGACAAATGAATATAAGAAAATAATTGCACGAACCATATTGTTATATGCTTACTGAATTAGCAACTATAGTTTTGACCGAAAAGCATCGTTAGCAATAATGTAGTAGAGTAAATATAAGTGTGGTTGAGAGTGAGGTAGCTGCTCCTCTCTGGATTAACAGCATCTGGAAGGTGAATAGGATGTAAGCCCCGGAGTTGCTCTCGTGACTTGTCTGTGTTGTCTGATCATTCTTTAGCTGACTAGGTGGTTGTCGTACCAATTTTACTTGAACCCCTCTTTGTTTGCTGATGTTATTCCCGTATAGGGTAGAATCAATTCGGAGATGGTGTCACTTTTTCCTTTACTTTCAGGTTGTACCTTTCTTTTCTTCTGTATTTTTCAAATTCAATTTTAATATGAAAGCCAGTTAAAAAAAAGTAGCAGAGTAAATATCTTCTCAGCTGAGTTGCTTTATTTTTATCCAATCAAGTGAAAATCCTCCTATTTCCTCTAAACATGTTAAAAGAGAATAAAACACACATACAGTTTTCTCTAACTAAAACAAAAATAAATACATTCACTTTATTCTCTATCCCACTTTTCTTCTTCTTATTTTTACTCTTTTATTTTCTATCTATTTACTTTAAATTTCACAGTCACAGCCTATATATATGCAGATGCGGATCTACTAAAAAGTATGAAGTGTCAAGTGACACGCATTAAATCTTGAAAACTATAAAATGTAATTTAGTACAGTATATAATCGGTAGCAGTTTTGATTAAGAAAATGCTTAGTGACACCCCTAAAAACCAAGGTTCAAAGCCCCATATGACCATTTTTTGTTGTTGGTTAATTTTTGATCCCCCTTTAAATGGTAGCTGAATCCGCCACTGTATATATGCAAACCACTGGTTGCTGATTTATTTTTTTTCCCATTAATAACTAGTGCTAAGTTTATTCAACTACATCTTAATTAATCTTTGAGCTATAAGAAAAAAATCTTTGTGCCACATACCTAAACTCATCTTAGATCCGCCCCTGGCTGTACCTTTTATGTTATCTTCTTGGGTTAAAATTTCCATTTATTCATTCTAGTCTATATATTCCATTTTTTGTGTATAACATAACAGTATAACTGTATAACCCACACACAAGATCTGCAACTACCATCTAAGATGCAAAAGATCAGTACATATCTAGTTTAGATTATGAAGTTATCAAGCTATTAACAAGGTATAGATAAAGTTATAAATTAATTTTATTCAATATTAAGGTTTTTGTATCTACGATCTGCAACTACCATCTAAGATGCAAAAGACCAATAATCCAATACGTAAATTGTTTTAACTAGAGTTAGACTGATCAACCACTTGTAAGAGTCTAAAGATAACACTCTTCGAGATATCAAGTTTCGTGAAATATATGTGTGGTAGAGATCCGGTCTAAATCTAGATCATATAACCAAATGAGGACACAAAAGAAAAACTTTTTTTTTTTGCAACTTACAAAAGAAAATCTTCTTCTTTAAATAATGTAACAAACGCCCAAAGGTGCTTTTCATTATATAATAATGCATCGGCAGCACTGTTATGTCCACTGCGGTCGGAGAATATATGCGTCCCATATTTTTAGTCAGAATTGGCTTTCACTTACATCCATCATCACTACTATTACTCTAATAACCGAGTTTTCTTATGTTGTATATATATCACCAAACAAAAAAAACTATTCCATCAGGTTTCATTTAGTTTCAGATGAAACTCTCACGTGCGTGTTTGTGTATTAAAGTATAAACCCAAAATCTGGTGATGTGTGGGGATAAGAAGAGAAACATCATCGTCACCATATCATATGATGCAGCAAAGTGTTAATTGGTTGTTGAGTTAATATTCTCTTTCGTTGGAAGTGGTCCTTAGTTTTGTGTCTGTGGTCCAACAAACGATGTACAAACTTTGTCTATAATTTTGTTTCCTAATCTTAGAATGTCTCTAAAGTTAACTAACTAAGGTTTCGATCCACAAGAAACCGGAAAAGTTGTCTCTGGGCCATTCTTTCACGTTACTTATTTCATTGTGGTCCTTCGATTCATGTTTTTTTCCTCTGTATACTTGCTCGTACCAACATAAACAAAGATAAAAGAATTGAAAACCCTTTCTACAAAAGAAAAAAAAAAGATAAAAGAAACAAGAGAAAAATAAAATAAAAAAGAAACAAGATAAGGATAGAAGAGAACGACCCTCCCGTATTTCATTCATATGGGCCTGAGCCAACTTAGTTATTCCATAAGTGAGCATATCCTGAAACGTTAAAAAGAAATTGAACATATAATAAAATACAAAGAACAAAGGATTCAAACAGAAAAAAAAAACTATATACTTTTTTTTTTTTTTTTTTTTTTAACCTGGGGGGATCCCGGGCCTTAGGCCCAGACTAATCCCCAAGGGGAGGTGCAGCCCACGGTTGATATACCGGTTGATATTCCAATAGAAGATTTAACTATATTAATTTGGATAACGATTTTGCGATACAAATAAGAAGGAAAACTAGAGCTAGGTTTTTTTGTTTCTACACAAAATTTGTTTTGTTATATGCACTCAAACTAATTAAATTTCTACAGTTACATAAAGTCATGATCATGGTTTTAGAGGACGCGTAGTTTTCTGATTGGGGAAAATGAACAATGTTAGTTACCAAAAAAAAGAACACTGTTTTATTTATACTCCCTCCGTTTCTTAATAAGTGTCATTGTAGAGGATTTTTTTCGTTGCAAAATAAGTGTCGTTTTGGGTTTTCGATGCAGAATTTATTGATTTTATTCTGCAGATTATTTTTTTATTGGTTGAAATAAGAGTAAGTGTATGGGTAATAGTGTTTTTATATGGAAAACATGCAAAATTAAATGATTTCTTAATCTGCGTGAAATATGTCAGAATGACACTTATTAAGAAACAGAGGAAGTAGCATTTTTTCACTCTACTCTAAATTCCATTACCATTTTTAATATGCTTTATTGGCTGACTAAGTCAGTCTGTTAAAAGTTAAAACACATCTAATACTACATCTGTATTTTGCTAATGTTTTCACAAAAAACATATTTGATTTCTGTTTTACTTGGACTTTTGTGTGAGTTGTATAATATTTCCTCTTAAACGAGGCCTAACTGTTATCGTGCTTTTGCGAGCTTCCTGGTACGCAAAGTCAAATATTATTTTATATTCTTGGAATAAACGTTAGGTTTTTCTCATAGTTCATCATTTATTTAACAAAAAGGTCTGGTAGATGTAATTGATATACAGATAAATATAAGTAAATAAGCCAATCTCAAAACTAAATGTGTAGGTGCCACGTTAAACATAGTTGATTTGTCGTTTATTTTATGTAGATGCATTAATGGAAACTAGTTAAATAGTCAAATATTTTCCGAAATGTAACATTTTCGTGTCTCTTTTGATCCCACCATCCCTCAAGTCAATTCCCTAACAAAGTGGCGGCTGACTGGCTGAGTGCTATTTTTAACTTATCACGAAAATTCACAGTTAATATACAATGACTCTAAATAGCGACCAAAAAAAGAATATTTTTTTAAATTCTTTTTCGTTTTCTAAATTATGTTGATTTATAAAAAAATTGACACATAATTCATATTCCTTCATATATTTATAAAGAATTATAAAACAAAAATATTCTTTATCAAATTTGAAAAATAACACATATTTCTTTTCGTTTTAAATTTTTATTCTTTTGTTCTTTCACATATTTCCTTTTCATTTTTATTATTTTTAATCGTAATCTCACCACCCGTTTTCAATTATTAGATTAGATACCTTGTGTAAATATTTTTTTTCAGATTCTTTTTGGTGTTTAATAATGCCAAAGATAGATGGGCTGGAAAGGGTCCATATACTAATTTCAATACTCCGATTCTTTTTAATCATTTCTTAATTAACCAACTTTGTTATCATGTCAAAAAGCGAAGGCTTAAAAGAAGAAAATATGCCATTTTCCATTTTCGACAAAGATATCATTCTTTTTATTATCTGAATGGAAATGTGTTTATTCGAAGACTAAATTCAAGAAAAAAGTGTAGTTTCAAAACATTCAAATGAACATATATGACCCTCTTTTCCAGAAACAAGAATCAATTAATTAACCCTAGAGGAACCGAGCAAGCTATAATGATATCTAATTTAAATCGGATTATGTGCATCTTCTTTGGCTCACTCAATCTCCACTGTTGAATGTTATACATAAAATTAATATACAAGTAATATGATAAACATGTGTACGCATCATCGTTCATTAATTCATTATCTAGTGAAGGATACAATTATACTTTTTGACACTTTTCAAAGGAAACAGTTTCGTGTAGACTATAAGATTTAAGTTTATTAAAAGTTCTAGAGTATTGCAGGTAAAACTGCTTATTGGTCATATATGCATAATCGTCTATCAATCCAAGTGTTAAGGATGATTACACTATAAAATTTATCTGCGAAGTTATTCATCATATGTAATAAAAATATATGATATAAAAGTCACACCGTCGAATTCTTGTCTGTGAAACTGTTAATCATTAAATTAATAATCTATAAATTAATATCTCTATAAATTAATATAATTTCATAGTTCCAAATTAAGTTTTTGGTTCAATCAGTATCTCGATAAATTAATAATCTCTTAGTAATCTCTATAAATTAATAAAAAATCATAATCCCAACATTATTAATTTATAGAAGTTTCACTGTATATGATAATGTAACCGAATATTTGACCAGAATTAGAAAAAAAAAACATATTTAAAAGATTACATCGACTTGAACCAGAAAGAGAGTAAAGAGAAAGAGAGAGTAAAGAGAGAGAGAAAGTAAATCTATTTTTGACTCCAGCGTATACGTGAGCGAGCGTGCCGTCGCCGAAGACCTCATCTTTCTGTTTACTTGCTTTTTTCTTGTTTCTTCGTCGTCTCCTTTCCCAAATCGCTTTGTTTGAGCTCTGGTCCAAGCCATCCTTCGTCGTTTAACTCACTAAGCAAACGACATCTTCGGTGGTTATGCGTCTTGGAATAAAGGTACGGTCGTGTTTGATGGTAAGGCGTGGTGAAATAGGCTGTCAGTTTCAAAAATGTTTCTGGAAGACAGACTCTTGTATATGGAAAGAAGCCTAGTTCCTCTGTCACCGACTTTTGTTTTCAGAGGGTGAAAGCTTTTATAGCTTTGCCTCGACGGTTCTAGTTGGTTTTCTGTTCCGTTGTTCCTGTCGTGGGGTAGGGTTTGTGGTTCAATTATGAATCAGGTTTGGTTTTTGACTTTTGATGATGTGGTTCGCGGCTTTTCTCCTTTGGACGAGCTCTCGAAGAGATCGATGAGGCTTTCCTTAGCGTAGACAAAGCGTTGTAGTAAAAATATGGTTTCCGTGGATTGTGATGGGTCTTGGATCGTCTGTCTAGGATTTAAAACTTCGCTTAGTCGGATGAGATCTCGTTGGATCGATGAAACTCTCCGACGTGATGACAATACGATGAAGAACAAAGTTGGGTTCGGTGGTGGCTCTTAGGTTTCTGAGTTCTGACAAATCTAGTGTTCCGGCGACGTTCAAGTCGAAGCAAGGGCAACGCGTTGCGTTCTGACGGTGAGGATTCACCTACCTTGACGCGTGGACCGACTAAAGTTGTCCGGATTTTTTGGGTTGGGCCGATGGGCCGTTTAGTGTTTGTGGTTTAGACCGTTGAATTTTTGGGCTATAACATTTTGTTGTAGTTTTTGGGTTTCAGCCGTGTGCTGGACTTCGCCCGTTTTATTAATAAAGAACTCGACGGAAAAAAAAGATTACATCAACTTCCACATGCTGACATAGTTTTAGTCATTACGGGCTTTTCAATTTAATATAGTCTCAAAGTCCATTAGCTTACGAATAGTAAGAAAAAAACAGCAAAATAATATTTCTTTGACAGTAGTTCAGTATTTGAAACCATAGTGGTTACGGGTTTATAACTTAACTAGATATCAGCCCCTTGCAACAGTTTTATTTGATGTTTTAGTTTAATATGAAAATATAAAATAATAAATATTATTATAAGTTTATGATTATTCTTAAATATATTGTGTGAGATTTATTTTATAAATAAAAACCCGTTTCCACATAAATTTAACATAATATTTATATTTTATAATCATGGTGCATAGATAAATGTTATAAAATTTGTACTTAGGATTAAAAAATATACTATACCTAAAAGTTTTAACTCAACACAATTCAAAATAATTTTTATTTAAGAATTACTATTAAATAAAGTTTTAGAATTCTCTTTGATCAGGATTTTATACAAAGAAAAACAAAATCTTATTTGGTTTTAAGAGGAAAAAAATATGTCACATAATGGCATTTTTTATTACCACATTCACAATCTAATTTTTTTTCAGTTGACATATATAACAATTATATCCGGTGAAACAGTAGAAGTTATTTTTATTTCTAATATTTTAACAAAAATTATCAATTAAAAGTAAATCTAGTTAATTATAATGAAACTTAGATTACCTATACAGTTTTATTTTTTTAGTGTTTTTTAAAAGGATAATTTTATGTTTATTTTTATACTCAGATAATATTTTTTATGTAAATACTGTTGTGTTTTCCAAAAAGAAAATTAGTATTAAATAAACTATTTTCAGATCTTTTTTGTTTATGATATTTTAAAAAGGGAAATTTCTACAAAAAGTTTTACAAAATAATTTTTAAATTTTCCCTTTTAGTATTAAAATAATTTAAATTTATTTTCTTATAAAACTCATTTTAATATCAGATAATATTTTTCATTTATCTATTATTTAGGATTTGAAAATGGAATAATATTATAAATAATATTTATACTTATATTTTTAAAACAGATTAACACATGTTATAATCTTAAATATTTATATCTTCATTAGGA
>OVBX01007609.1:0-10679 GCA_900406325.1 Erucastrum elatum
CATCATCGATCGACATCAAATGGTCAGCATCGATCGATGTCGGATGGTCAGCATCGATCGATGTCAGATGGTCAGCATCGATCGGTGTCGAATAGTCAGCATCGATCAGCATCAGATGGTCAGCATCGATCGATGTCGAATGGTCAACATCGA
Organism: Erucastrum elatum; assembly: GCA_900406325.1. Classification (NCBI taxonomy): domain Eukaryota; kingdom Viridiplantae; phylum Streptophyta; class Magnoliopsida; order Brassicales; family Brassicaceae; genus Erucastrum; species Erucastrum elatum. Next base: position 154 of record OVBX01007609.1, read on the forward strand.
TCGATGTCGAAAGAAGAGATCGAGCGATTGTTGACAGACGAGCAGCTAGAGTCTTTTAGAATTGATGTCAGGTCACCAGAGAGATCTCTGTTTGAAGATATGGTGGATTATGCACTACATGTTGCAGAGGAAGTGGATACTTGTGAGTCATCCACTCACATATGGTTTGCTGCAATGGGAGCTGAGATGAAATCTCATGAAACGAATCATACATTAGATTTGGACACATTGCCATCAGGGAGAAGGGATGTTACATGCAAGTGGGTCTTCATGATTAAGGATGGAGCATCATCGGCAAAAGGAGTTAAGTATAAAGCTCAAATTGTTGCAAGAGGTTTCAGTCATAGAGAGGAAGTAGATGACGTTGAGATGTTCTCACATGTTGTCAGAGATACTTTCACCAGAGTGTTGCTAGCGCTGGTAGCACGTCAGGACTTGGAGCTTGGGCAACTTCTTGTGAAGATAGTGGTTCTTCATGGAGATCTAGAGGATGAGATATTTGTGATTCAGTCGGATGGTTTTCTAGTTCCTGGTAACGAATAATATGTATGTAAGTTTCAGAAGTCACTTTCTGGACTTAAGGAGTCTCCCATGCAGAGGTACAAGAGGTTAGACAGCTATATGGTCAGTTTGGGCTACGACATGAGTCTTTGTGATTGTTGTACTTACATGAGCAAGATGGAGGATATTTTGTATATCTGTCCAGTGTTGTATGTAGATGACAAGATGATAGCTGCTAAGAAGATGTGTGATGTTCAGAAGCTGGAAGAGCTGCTGAATTCTGAGTGTGAGAAGAGGATTGAAGTGAAGAAGGTAGGAACAGCTGCGAATCTTGCAGATATGTTCACTAAGGCGGTTCCTCACAGCAAGTTCATGAATTGTCTTGATTTGCTAAATACCTCAAGCTGTTGAATCTGGCCCTAAGGGGCATCTGGCCCAGAGGGGCATCTGGCCCAGAGGGGCATCTGGCCCAGAGGGGCGTCTGGCCCGGTGGGGCATCTGGCTCGAAGAGAGCATCTAGCCCTAAGGGGCATCTGGCTCTGAGGAGCATCTGAGTCCGACGAGACATCTGACATCTGAGTTCGACGGAACATCTGAGGCAAAGAGAGAGTCTGGTACATCTGTTTTCTGAGCACGGAGAAGTGCATTATGGTACATTTGATTATGGAGGATTCAAGTCAAGGTGGAGATTTGTTGAAATATTGCCTTGAATCTGAGAGTTGGCATAGATCGGGCGATCCATGTATTATGGATCAGGTGATTGCTAACATGGAGCAGGAGCATCGATCGATGGACATGTTGTTGCATCGATCGATGGGTTGGAGAATCGATCGATAGACTTGTTGTCGTATCGATCGATACGCAAGCCCAATCCGAGAAATATGGAAAGTTCCATTAAACTTTTCATATATATACCTTTAGGGTTTTAACCTATTCTGTAAGTAAATGTGTATTCTGAAAAACTCGGCTCCATCAATAAAATACTCTCTTTGCCCGTGGACGTAGCTGTTAGTGGTGAACCACGTTAAATCTCTGTGTCTTTTTTTATTGTTCATTCATCTGTTAATCTACATATTCTCACATCCGTCACAACAATAAAATTTTAAATTCTACAATTTTTGTTTTTANTCCGAGAAATATGGAAAGTTCCATTAAACTTTTCATATATATACCTTTAGGGTTTTAACTTATTCTGTAAGTAAATGTGTATTCTGAAAAACTCGCCTCCATCAATAAAATACTCTCTTTGTCCGTGGACGTAGCTGTTAGTGGTGAACCACGTTAAATCTCTGTGTCTTTTTTTATTGTTCATTCATCTGTTAATCTACATCTTCTCACATCCGTCACAACAATAAAATTTTAAATTCTACAATTTTTGTTTTTATAATCTCATATTTTCTTCTCGAAGTCCATCGAATACAATTATTGACTCAATAAAATTATAACAATATTTAAGTTTCAGATATATAATAGCAAATCACTAAGCTAATAAGTGATAGCCTAATTTTCATAGGACGTAAACATGTTATATATTAGCTATTTTAATTATATAATTAGATTCTTAAAAGAACAGTCAAATACATATGACTCAATTTCAATTTCAATTTCAGTGAATTATTGTCAAGAACTCCACGACGTATANCCGTCACAACAATAAAATTTTAAATTCTACAATTTTTGTTTTTATAATCACATATTTTCTTCTCGAAGTCCATCGAATACAATTATTGACTCAATAAAATTATAACAATATTTAAGTTTCAGATATATAATAGCAAATCACTAAGCTAATAAGTGATAGCCTAATTTTCATAGGACGTAAACATGTTATATATTAGCTATTTTAATTATATAATTAGATTCTTAAAAGAACAGTCAAATACATATGACTCAATTTCAATTTCAATTTCAGTGAATTATTGTCAAGAACTCCACGACGTATATAAATATTATTTTATAAATCAAAACTAAATCATAAGTACACTCTTTAAAACGTTGTCAAAAGGTTAAACCCAAATAAGTGACTCTTAACAACATTTTGAAGATTGGGTAATCTGGTTCAATGATTTTTTTTTTTACAGTTACGGTTAAGCGTTGTAAATTCGAGCAATGGCTAGTCTTAGGCGGGGAAATGTTCTATTGGTGGAAGTTTATTTCAGGAAGAAGTTTCGTGGCTAAAACGAGGTCTAAACAAATTTTAAAATTCTGTAGAGTACTCTGAGTACACCAAAACTATTTTAAATAATCAGAAAATAATTGGTTACAAACCTAATGAGGCACGAAGAACGCCTCATGCTTATCTAAAGAGTCGTATATACGTCTCTCTCTAGGCTAATAAGAGGACAATCCTTATTTTTGGGCAACCTTATATTATAAGAGGACAATCCTTATATTATAAAAACAACCAAGTCCACTAAACCACCATCGTGGGCGAATTTTGACCGCACAGAAATTAAATATGGGCGAATATATTTGTTTAATCTATCTTTATCACAAGAAAAATGAGGTTTTAACCGGGTACAACCTCTAGTTTAAATACTGTTATTATTCTTTAACATTAGTTTATACAAACGAATCATGTGCCCCTCCATTCCTCCAAGCACCACCACCCACGTTTTTCTAATATATTCGAATATCCTGGGTTATGCCTACTGATTCGCATATTGAGCAAGAAGAACCCCATTTTTTTTCAAGGAAAAGACCCCATTGTTTTAAATTCTTATATTTTGGACCTCCCAAATTTTACAAAATAGATTAAATCCAGATCTTTACTTTTTTTTCCTTTTTGCTATATATACGTCGTAACAAAGAAGCGCTTCTCTCTAAACCTAACACTCACAAGAAAAGAAGAGCAGGACATGGCCGGACTACAGTACAGTTTCTTCCCGACAGACTTCTTCTACCCACGAGCTTCTCCTCCGGCAACAAGCCTCGTCGCTGCTCCTCCAAATTTGAAGATAACCCAAAAGAGAGATGATTCAGTTGTGGTTGATAAAACTCGTGCCTCTAATTTGTCATTTCTCATACTTGAGAAAACGAATAGTCAGTCACGTTTCGATACGCAAACACGGAAGATGAAGAAGCCACTTCTGATAGAAGATTGACATGTTACATTTTTGATATAACTTTATAGTCATCAAGCTACAATCCTCCTTTCAGTCTTGAGTCGCTCGTTTAATAAGGTCATGATCTATATTTCTACTTCTAGTATATAGGTTTTGCGCCTCACAGATGCCCAATAGGCAATACAGTTTTATTTTCATGATCTGGCTGTTGTTTGGAGCTCTGATGTATACCTTTTACATTTTAAGTTTCTGATAGATTTTAATAAAAATGTATGTTCTTGTGTTGTGTAGACTTCTTCTCTTGTAAACCCAACGTCCATATATGACTATGATATTATTTCAACAGAAATTCAGTCCGGTACTTTATTATTTATATTGAATAACACTAAAGGACAGTGAACATCGTTTATTTTTGTTTTGTTAATATACTATCAAGCTTCATGATTTTCATTAACTAATAAATATAAGTTTTGATTAATTAATAAATTACGCATAGTTGTTTTCAAATTTCGAAAGTTAGACTGATTAGTATCACTGATAGTTTGATGTTCATTTTGACTTTTTTGAGTATAAACAATATTTTATCATGGTCTACGTTAATAATGCAAAACCTTATAATTGTCTGTAAAATTATCATGGCAGGCGAAACACCCAGTAATTACCAAAAAAAAAGAAGAAAAACAAACTAACTAACGAGCCAAGTAAACAAAAAGATGAGCCACAGTTAAAAAAACTATCATCGATAATAACCTCTTCTATCCTCGAGCTGTTCTGTCCACAAGCCTTACCACATCTAATCAGACTTTGATCGTTTCACTACCAGTATCCATAAACCAAGATCATGCTTTTTCTGTGATCATAGATAAGAAAAGATCAGTCTGTTTCTACACAGCAAAAAGGCTTCGAAGTGTGTGATTAGTTTAAAAAGATATGGTACCTGACGGTTTAGCTAAGAAGTCTGACCAGTCCTATGACGATGATGATGATTGAAATGCTTTTGGAAGTCTCTTCTCCAAAGACAAACCATGGTTGGAACCTGAAAGAACATCGATTTTTAAACTGGTTCGTATCAAGAAGATCCTGAAGATCATTCTAAAATGATCCATTTACTATCTACAAAGTCAAGTTTCATATATGTTTAACAAATCATAAGAAACTAAATACTTTATGCCTAACAAGTTGTACAAACCTATTACTACTACCAACTTGCTTAAACCCCTTCTTGGTGCTATAGAATCTATTATTCAGTTAAAACTTCAAATGCTCATATACAAACTTATAAGGACTAATCTATAATGTGGTTGACTTGTAGAATTAACTTTTAACCGAATCACAGTGCCTAGACAGTTATAAATAACGCTAGAAGATTAGTTAGACAATTCACCTTTTTCTGAGGATGAGACGATGGAAGCGTGGCATAGGATCCAGTACTGTCTCAACGGCATTTGCATCCATGGCCTTGGAGGAGGGAGATCAAGCCCCAGCTTCGATGGCATCCTGGAAAGACAATCAGAAGGTAAAATAAAAACTAAAAAGAGAAGTAGCGCGAGAGAGGCTAAAAACTTGTGGTTAAAAGATTATTCAAAATTTACCTTTTCCCACTGAGGACTCCGCGAGCTGATGTAGTCAGAGAAGAAGCTGATATTCCTGAGAACATTGTTGTATAGTGAGGCAAAAGAATCTGTCCTGCAATATGTTTCCCATAAATATATATGTCAGCAAAAGTTTGAACATACACATAAGCTGATAAGCATAAAAGAGCTATGAAATTTTACCTATGCTTAAAAAATTGCTGCGAAGATTGGAAACCATTATAACTGGATTCTTCTCAGGACTATTATTCCTTCTGTCTTGAGAAGCATCATTGGAGGAGCTGAGGATATTCTTCTTATAGTGTTCAATTTCAAACCAAACACCACAAGGGAATCTCTGACGCCTAACAAGCCAGATCATAACCTCTGCATATGGTGTTGCATGGATGATAGAGATGGCGAACTCAATCAACATACATATGGAGTTTATCGTAGTGCTTGTAATGGTGAAAAAGATGTAGAAAACTGAAGTTGTTGGCAAGAGAAGCAGAAGAGGAGTGAAGAGAAGAGATCCCACTACATGTTGCTTCACAGTGTAACCATAGCTGTCCAGCCTTTGACGTAGAGGATTCATTTTCCTTCCTCTGAAAGAACCAAATAAATCGTTCAAGACAGTGTAAATGAAATGAACTTAGCTGATTTTAATAATATAGATTTTACCTGAAAAGCCTCCACAACGCTGCTAAAGCTTGGATCTGGTGAGAGTACACAAGTGTGATTGCCCAGTGAAGAGCAGTTACATGTAGCGTTGCAAAAGTAATGACATCTATGACAAAAGCAGCAGAGACTGTAGCACCGAAGGTGATTCCCATGACCGCAACTGCTCTGATCAAATAAAAGATGAAAGAAGAAGCCATGAAGATCCAGAGAGTAGACCATATCTGGATTACATTCAGAGACACCATTCCTAAAACTCCAGCCAACTCTGTGTTTAGCTTAAACCCTGCTGGGACTCCCATCAACCACACACAACCGGATCGTAAAATATCGTTTGTAAACTCCTTTGAAAAGTGGAATAGCCACGAGCAGACAGATCCGGTGTTAAACAATAGACTTAGACCAATCAAGTTCCCTAAAGCGAGATCAACAGCCATGGCTGACCACGTAGAATGTCTTTGCAGTGCAGCTTTCTCTGCATCTTCCAAACAGGATATGGACCTTGTGTCATTCTCTTGAAGGAAGATTGGCCAATATAAGATCTGACAACTGCGTATTCTGAAGTTGGTCCATGTATTCTTGAGTACTCTTCTTGATGCTATACACACCAATGAGAAAATAGGAAAACTTGAAAGTACATAGAAGAACTTGATAAGGCTGTAGTATAGACTTGATAAAGAGCTTGTAAGCGTGGCGAGTAACCACCATGCCAAAGTAAATATCCTGAAACGTAAGATGCAAGCAGTTAGCTAACAACAAAGATAGAGGAAGCACTGAACAAACGAGGTCTCGCTGAGATCTTACAGGTAATTAACAGAAAACTTCCGGGAAGAAGTTTCCTGCTTCTTATAGGCTATCTCAGCAGATGCGGCGCAATTTATGGAAAGAATCACAGTTTCCTGCTCACACAAGAATAAGAAGATGTGAGCAACAAGTCTAGAAAGTAGCAACACAACGAAGAGAATCCTTCTGGAAAACTACTCAAACCATTTCAATCAGAGGCTGTCTCTTGTGAAGATCATCAACCCAACTGGGCTTCTTAAGGGGAGCTTTAGTCTGAGGAGAAGCATTCCAAAAGGTTAACGAGAAATGGTGAGAACCAAACACTGGAGTGTCATAGACTATAACCTGACAATATCCATGCTATACAGAGTCAAGTACGGCGATACATATATAAACGTCAAAAAGAACAATACAGTAGTAGAAAGAAATCAATGACTTACATACGTGAACATCACATTGAGATACAATATCGCCGTTCCAGTGTATATGATGCATTCTAATCCCACACTCCATAGAAGAATCGTGCACCATACGAATCCAGTGACTGCTCACAACAGAATCATTCCTGAAATCTTCTAATGAGCCATCATCAACCTTATGACAACCACAGCTGCAAATACTACCATAAGAAGCTTCGTCTCTTGTATTCTTGGGTGCGTTTCCGTTAGCACTAGGACATGTTTCATAACGACCAAGAAGCGTAAACGCTGCTTTATCCCGTAAACTCGAAGGCATCTTCTCATTAGTTTCATGGAGTACATCCTGTTACATATAAAAAAAAACATCGTTTATCAAAAGTGCCAGATCAGGAAGCAAGAAAAAGAAACTGAAGTAAAAGTTTTTTTTACTTGGAGCTTAGATCCGCCATTGGAGGAGGACAAGGAGCTTTCATCAGTGGTGAAGGCCACAACAACGTCGAGACAGGAAGAGGAGTGGGAGACGAACCATCCAAACAAGAGACTGTGAGTCGAATCATAATCAGTTGATGAAAGAAGCTTAGGCAACCAAATTCTACATTGTCTCTTCATTACAGCTCTCTTCTACACACAACTACCAGATCCTCCAAACCCCAACAAGATCCTAACTTTCGATCGATACTATGGAGAAACAATCTATAACTCAACAAAAGTCTGCAACTTTAATGGATGGGGGAGGGAGGAGATCTCCAGACATAGACTTGGCAAGTGAAGTTATTCAATCCATTTGAATTGAGATTAGGTCACGGGTTCGACGGAACAGAAGTAAGATGTCGGAATTCAGACAGAGAGGAACTGTTGTTGGGGAATAAGATGACGAAAGCAAGTGTAAAAGAAGAGAGATCTTTAGTTAAAGCTACCAACGCCTCTCTGTCTCTCCCCCTGTCTCGAGTTCGAACCTCTGCTTTCTCTGTTCTTTCTTCTTTAGATAAATGAGAGTGATGCACGGTCGTGTTACCGCATGATTGTCGCAAATGATTAGTTATTTATTTATTTTACTATTGTGTGACTGATTCATACGCTAGGTTGCAAATCGGAAACTATTATTCATACTAATCATATGATATTTATTTCCTTATTCATGTATTTCTATAAACTTTAAACTCAGATTCCGGTTTCTATTTCTAGGTTGATTTGAAGTTTGAACATTCTTTTTAAGATACACAAATCCAATATGTTAACCTGATTTCAAAAAAAGTGAAAATTTTATATCCATGGCGTCTACACTGATGTAACTTGTATCAGCACTATATAACCTCTTTTACTTTTAAACATCAGAGAGAAAATCAGTGCTGTCTTGTTGTTTCTTCCTCCTACGAGCGTCATCAAGCTTACTAGAATAGGTTCCAAGCGCTTCTGTGATGGCTTTTGGCAACCAGAACCCAGGCCGCTCAAGAAACGGTGCTCTGTCGATAACCAACGGTTCTCTCAATGTCACATCAATCCCCTGATAAGTCCACAACGCTAATGTTGCTTCACCTTTGAGACCAAGCGATAACCACCCAAGACCAGCTACTGCTACATCTATGCTATTCACCTCCCAGCTACTTCCTGTCACCTTAATCTCCTTCTCTTCCCAGCTTCCCAGTTCAGACGCTCTCCCCTCTCCTATTGGTGGCTATTTAACCAAATAAAAAAGAAGGTTTCAGTTACATTTTTGATGTTTATGGAAGCGGTGAGAGGGCAGAGACTTTATAACTCACCTGCAAGCGTAAACCGGAATGGGACTTGAGTATTTCTTCGGCGTTCTCTGTTTTTCCTAGATGCAATGAAACACTGTGTGATGCCCATACTGTTATGTATATTGTTTCAACTGACGCACTAACGAGGTCTAGCCTCACCAGGCCACCAATGTGAACAGACTGTCCTGCCTGCGACATAAAAGATTCAGCAAAACCAGCTTAGTTCTTGGAACAAGATATTCTACTTGAAGCTATTAAATCAGTTCAAGTCAAATCAGTTTACTTGCTTCGAGTAAGCTCTATCTAGAGTTTAGAACTTTAGAGACTAGAAAAACAAAGGTTGAGATCAATTATCCCCTTTACTATTAGTACCAACACCCACTACACCTAGACGTGTTAGCTTTATATATATATGTAAAAGAGGGCTTGCCTTGACTCTGTAAGACCGAGGTTGAAGCTCCTTCCTAATCTCCACCATCTTCCTCTCCTCTGAGTTCAATCTAAGGGACATAATGTAAGGATGCAAAAGACCAGGAGTGTCATACATCTTGGCCTTTGCAGACAACACTCCACCAATCCTCAATATCCCAAGAGTTGTTCCAGGAACCGGAGCCTCCGTGAGCCTTGTGACCTTTGCACCGTCTTTCTTGGAGAAGGCATTGATCAAAGTAGACTTCCCAGCATTCTGAGCACCAATAACCCACACGTTTCCTCTAGGACCAGCCAGTTCCTTGATGTAAGCTAACAGATTCTTGATACCAAGATCTTTCCTAGCACTAACCATATACACACCGCTCAGCTTAGGCGCTCCTCCAGCCTTGGCACGATGGCGAACCCAGCGGTCTAACCGAGCTGGTGAGATCTGTGTGGGAAGTAAGTCTACTTTCGTTGCAACAAGGACTAGTTTGGGAAGGTTCTTGCCTACCTTAGGATCGTTCTCAGCCTTCTGAAGCGCCTTGAACAAAGAGTTTGCTGCTCGTTTGGGGAAAGAGCCATCAAAGTCTACACAATCAACAACCATGACTACAACAGTAGTGCTGGAGTTCCTACTCATTGGTTTAATCAGTCTAGTTGAGATCATTCTATCGAAATCGAAATCAGGTAAGAGATTCTCAGCGGCTTGGTTCTTCACTTGGCCGTAGTTTCTCAGAGAATGGCAACGAGCACATACCGTCACATCATCAGCATCATCTTTCTCTTTCTTGGCTTCCTCTCTAGCTAACTTCTTCCTCTCTGATTTCGAAACTCGTTTCTTCTTCTCCACCATCTCCTCAGTTACATTACCATATCCAACACCAGCTGGCGCAAAACCATCAAGCTCAACATCTTTTCTTTCCTCCTTCTCATCCCATTCATCTGACTCCCAGTCAAACTCATCCTCACTCTCAGAGTCACTATCCTCTAATACATTTGTGATATCATCATCCATATCCTCCTCATCCTCCTCTTCCTCATCATCAAGCTCATCTTCAGTCACCTCTTCCAAGCTCTTTGGAGTGACCTTTCTCTTCTGATAGTACCCAGGCAAATCAGAATCACTGTCCTGCATGAAAATCCCACAACCTGGACAGACAATTTTCCCATACTCCTCATCTTCATCTCTACCGTCGCTCATCATTCCTTTCTTAGGAAAGATTGTTCCTTTAACTCTCTCCACGCTTTCAACAACTTGCTCTTTCTTCACAGCTAAACAATTCACAACACATGTTTTCTTCCTATTCGTCTCGCTAAGCCCTATTGAAAAAGTTGAGTTTCTTTCCTCAGAATCCC
>OVBX01007611.1:0-10678 GCA_900406325.1 Erucastrum elatum
AGAGAAGATTATTATAGATTTTTTGGAGTTGTAGATGATGGAAATATGTAATGAAACCCAACACTGGTGTATTTAAATAGGCCAACCAAAAACATTGGTAATAGTTCAACGGAATACTTGGTTGGTGGTGATTCAACTTAACAACACCCAAAATGCTAGAGTTTCGACATGTTGTGCATTCAAACGAAGAGATCATATCTGAAGATTTTTTGGAGAACTTAGAACATGTGATACAGCACCACCTATCTCTTGTTTCAATGCTTGCAACATTTCTGGTGCAGAGAAACTCCGTAGTCTGTGAGGAAATGACGTGAGTAGTGTGAATAATGCAAGATTGTGGAGTTAAGTATATAGCAAAGTTGATAATCTTCAGAAGCGGTCCGTGGTTGCGATTTAAGGACGTATGCGTGAGACTCTGACACCGTGACTGATTCTATTTTCTGGACGGCTCCTATGGGTAGAAGTGTATTAAGTTGGTCTAAAGATGCCTAAGAACATCAATCAAAAAAAAAGGTCAAACGTACATTCTAATTAACTATCTCACATAGTTGAAGAGCACCACATCTATTGCTTAGAGTCTGTTTCAGCTCTGTTCACAATTACTTTTGAAATGGATCAGTAACTTGATCAAATATGAATTTGAAAGGAGCAAATAAATCCAGAGTATAACCAAACAGATCAGAGAAAAAGAAGATGTTGAAGCTAATGGTGATGCGTTTAGTCAAATTGAATTAAGAATCTGTGAATTGTGATAATACTAAAGAATATTGGGATTTAGCTAAATGATAATGTAATAACATCACAGTTCATCGTTAAAAAAACATCACAGTTCTTACAAAAATATATAAACACAAAAGAATCATACAAACGGAAAAAAAACAGAATATATAAAATGTCACAGTTCTTCGTTTAAAAACAGAGTATACAATAATATTGTAATAACATAACAGTTCTTCGTAAGGACACAACATGTGCGTTGCAAAAATAGAATCAAGATATTTATGAGATGTTTAGGTCAATGAGACACCAAATTTGCATGATTTAGAGATCTAGACAGGAAATAATTACTCACCTGGTCGCCATCAAGTGGTTCTTGTCTCCCGGTGGGTCACTCACCGTGCTCTTAACCGCCGTGATCTCCCCAATGAGGTCTGTGGAAGGATGAACACTAAATACAATTATGGGTGATAATGATGACGATTAAAAGGAAATTACCCGGGAGCTGAGTGTTAGATTTTGCTAGCTTGAGGAACTCGCTTCCACTACGGAACCAGAAACACTCTTCCGGCGGTGTGGAACTCAGTTCAGTTGACACATTCAATGAGGCCGTATCTTTGAACCGGATCAACAGTAGAGTCTGACAGCCTAAATTTTGGATCACACCGAGCCGCCATAAGAGTAGCCTGGAACACAATTGTAAAAGTCAGAAAAAGAATCGTCTATTCATAAGTTAACCAGAAATTAATATCTATAAACGTATCATAATTTCATAAGATCGCCGGAAGAATAACAGTAATATTAATAGAATCTCAAAAACATACCTTGTAATCAAGCAAGAGTATGACATGATGATTTTGAGAGGAAAAGAAAACTCGAGAGTTAGCCATTTTCCAGAAAATAAAGGGATATATATGTCTGAATAGAACGTCGGGATGAATTCAAGAGTACGGGTTCTGACCTTTTTATGATGAGATTTCTCTACCGCCTTGCAAGACCAAAGCAGGCAATAAATGTATATAGTGGATGATGGAATCAAGGAGGACTTTAAGAAGATGAATGCATAACTGGTGAAATTCAGGCTCGGAGGAAGAAGATGAATCGAAACCCTAGAGTTGGAGCTTCCATCGCGACGGCGGAAAAAAACAATGACTCAACCACTGAAGAAGGAAACGACGCGTTTCAAGTAGCCTAACGTATTATCAAGTTGGGGTTTCATTCTAAAAGCCGTGTAAGCAAAAGCCCAAACCAAATGTTAAGTGGAATAAATGAAACTCAGCGTTTCATACGTGTCATCACCAGGAAATTTGAATTGTTGCGCTGGCGTCCTTGTTGGCACACCCAGGAGAGAAGCATAGTCTTTTTTATATATAAAGATTGCGATAGAATGTATACACATGAGCTTCGGAATGAAGAATCCTAAGCCATATACTTAGATAACATATGCATAGTAAATAGATCATGTACTTCCATGGCACAATTTAGTGATTGCAGATGGGTTTGGAAGAATAGTATAGGACAAATATAATATACTTAAATGAAAAACTTAAGTAGTCGAGAATCTGCCATATATTCAGAAGTAGATACATTGCAGTGGATAATAGAATTTACATTCCTCGTATCATAGTTTTGGAATATATTGCAAGAATTTAATAGCAGTGACAAAAGAGCCTTAAGATTGACTAAGTTTTACAACTGAATTGAAAGCGATAAATACATTACACTAGCTAAGACTGTTAGATTATTTCATATGAAGCTTTATTACATTAATTGTTGTTTCTGGTTTGGTTACTCGGTCCAACTCAAATTTTTTTAATAATAGAATAGTCTGTAAAAAAAACAGTACATATTTGGTCTACATTCTTGTAATGGGCCAAGGCCCATAGTTGCCCCCACTCTATATTCTCATGGTGATCTTCATACTCGTTTTCCCCCAGAAAATCAAAGCGAGAAAGAGTTTAACGATGATCAGCATTATCGCTCAGGTTCTCTCCTCTTTCATCTCAGAATCGGTCTCTGCTGTATATATTGTTGTATGACATTGTAATAATCTATTCATTCGTATAATACAGGAGCTTCTTCTTGGCGCCACGCTAGGTAGCGCCTTGACCGGATTCATCGTTCTTGAGCATCGAAAACTCATCCATCAATCCCTCTCCCATCCTAAATCTCAATCTCAGGTGTCTATTTTTCACAAAACATATCAATTCAGTTTTTCTTGAATTTATCTGTTAAATAAGCTAAAAAAACTTGGGTTTGTTTAACAGGTGAGAGTTGGCATGTTGGGTGAGATATATAGGGTGGAATTTGAATCTCGATGGAACAAAGCTCTGGACCAGACCTTTGAACCTGCCATTCAGTATCTTTGTTCTCGTAAATGGTAGAAGATTTCATTCAACTTTCGACAAGCCCTCGTGTGTATTTCGCTTCTTCCCCCATTTTTTTATTAGATACTATGAATTTTTGGGGCTTGTCTTGAATACAGCAATATCCCTGCTTTCTTGAGAAGAGAGTTTTTGTATTTACTGGAAATGTTAACATGGGGGTTTAGATTTCTAGAAATGGCTTCGTCTGTCTAGAGGAAAGAACTACCTTAAAAAAAGCGGGAGAGGTCGAAGGTTGAAAGTTGACGTGTATCTGAATAGGGAGCTTCCACGTTTGAGCACAAATTGCTCACGTGTCAGTGTGTGTCACACACTCTTCAACTTCACATTATTGTCTAAATTTGCCCAAACTGAAGATTGGGGAAATTATGTGTTTACCAGAAGTGTGAGATAAGCTTGTTTTTAATATAAAACAAAACTCTTCTTAAACATTGTCCTAAATTTTAATCAAATATGTCCGAGTTTCGTAGTCATGGTTGCTGGCTCATTACTCTAAACCGGGCATGACGGTAAATAGTCAAAACTCTGCTTTAAACCACTGCATTGGAAATTTAGATACAAGCTTCAAGAAAAAGTGAAGAAAAACACACACACATCTCAACTCGAACTCTAGCTATATTGCTCTAACATAATATCAGCTCAAAACACTAGGTTGGATGGACTAGTAATGGTTCACATCAGCAGGGAAAACACAAGTCCAAAGATGATCATGACCGCACCACCGGCTCCCATTCCGCTTCTGGAGCCAATTGACATTGTTGCTATCTCGCTTTGCTGTTCTTTTGTAGAAGCTCCTTGAACCTTCGCAGCTACAGGGAGAGGCGAGCAGCCGGATTCAGCGCAAGGGTCTACAGTGGCATCCGGGTTTTCTGGTTGTGCGTGAAAGAAGTCAAATGCAGAAGGTGAAAACGCCACTGGGGTCTCATAAACTAACCCATGAGGAGCTCGGTCTTGCGCTAAGGCGATGTTTGTGATAATTAGAGAAGAGAGGAAGAAGACGAGGTAGGTCTTTGTATTCATTTCTCTCACTTAGCTTCAATATGTTTGCTGAAAATGTAGAAGGCTATATTGTTGAGCAGGTGGGGCTAGTGTTGTGTGTTTGTTGAGACGTTGAGGTAAGGTTTGGTATTTATAAGGTGATTGTGTAACAGAGTGGTTTGTTGCTTGGGACTAGTTTGGGTGGTGAGAAAGATTAAGAGATTTACAGAATTAGGGAACAAAATGATTTCTCATGATATCTCTACCTTTCCCTCACTTATTTTTCCTTTTTCTCTTTCTATGGTCCTACAATCTTTTGGTTTTCTTGTTCTAAACCCAAAAAGTCTCCAGATTTTGTCAAAACCAATCTTTTTTTTACCCAATAACCACAAAATTTGTGTTATGAACATGCTGAGTTTGTGCTTTTAACTAAACTACTAATTAGAAATTATGAGTAGATCTGGTCCAATATAAGATACTTAATTACTACCATTAATTAGTTGGTAGCATCATCGTCTTTTTAATTAAGGCATAATTAGGAAGTAGACGAGTGAAAAGTAGAAATCATCATTAAACTTTGGCATCCTATAATTAAATTAAAGTTCTTCCCTTAAAGGATCAGCAACAACTTTTATTGTGGTTATATGAGTGAGTGAGTGTAATAATAACACACCTGCCTTTGAACACAACATTGATCTCTTATTTATAATGACACAAGAGGGGTCAAGCATGCATCTTTTAGATTCACGCCTCAATTTATGTTGTGAGTTTCGTTCACGAGATTGAATCTTGTAACTTACGTTTGCTTATTTGATCTGATTGGGTTCTTAAGAAAATTAGGTTTTACTCATACATTTGTATGAAATAATCACCTACAAAGGAAATTAGGATTCTTATGTGCTTATGTACATTTGACCCAAAAAAAAAGGATTCTTATGCGCTTCATAGATTGTTGTGGGCTTGTCTATTATTCCTTGCTAGTTTTTTATGGAGTTGCGTTGATTACAAATAATAGTATTTCATCTTTATCATTTTCCTTAATGTAATGTTGAATTAAATTCAAAACGAGAAAGATGTTATTTTTTTACTACGAGGTGCAGATTTTTTGGAAAGCATTAGTATAGAGATTTTTAAAGTGATCCAAGAAAAACAAAACGTCTAAGAACGGATGCGAGAACTAGGTCGTTGCTTCCAGCAATTTTTGAAGTCTTCCCTCGTATCTCTTATGTCTTATTGTCGAGTTTTGGGACTATCAACAGCCTGAGACGAACATGTTATCAATCACCTTGATCATCCTTATCTTTAAATTATGTTTTATAAATTTACAATATAGTTCACAAAAGCCCCCTTGGAACAAGGAACCATGGAAAGACTAATACAACTTTTTGTATCTGCCTGAAGTCTGTAAACTAAAAATGAATTAACAAATATGAACAAATCTACTTCCTCATATCTCAGGAATAGTTGATGAAATGTATCTCGAGTCACTAATTTTAAAAGAAACTTGTTTAAAATTTGCATATAAGTGGTAGAGGTCGAGTTATTGGCGCCGCGTGATAAACACATAAGATTGTCAAGTAAAAAACGCATTATCTATTAATAACTGGGCATAATGAGATATAAAATCAGACCCATATTGCCGATAAAAAGTAGACTGATGCTAGAGATCTGTACATAAATGGACATAATGTGATATAATATTGACGAGTAAAAATATGTGCATTAAGTAAAAGTATCGCTTAATACGAATAGAAAAAATATTCAGCAAAATGTTTCTTTATCATCATAATGTACTGTCAACATTTTATATTTCTATCATATATTATGTGATCTGAAGATGAAAGAGAGAATTAATGGTTTTCCACAGTTTCATTGTGTGTGTGTGGAGACTGTAGATGGAGATTAAATTGGTTATGAGTTTTTAATTGCGTTCACATGTATTCGTAACGTGGCTCTTTAGTTTGAACTGTTCACTGCTGCTCTTTCGGTTCACACTTCACAGGATTTTACCCTCTTCTTACCTAAGATTTTTCAACTTTCTATCGTTAGTAGATGAATTTAGTTTTGCAGAACAACTTTTGCAACTATTCTGTTTTCGAATGTGTTAATAAACTCTCTTTTTTTATCAATGACGTGTTATAAACATTAGTATAATATTTTATTTTGAATGACACAATATTTTATAATACGGTGTTACAGTTAGTGTGTATTGATCAAAGAAACCTTTTACGATTTTGCTACTACATTATTTTTCATTATATTAATTTAATATTAAGAAGGGTCATAGCCTCACGGGTGTGATATACATTTTCGCAGAGATAAACGATCCAGCAAAAAAGACTAGACTCTTAGTTTTAGAAATTTTGCTAGTACATATCATCCTCATGACTAGCATTTCTATCTGACTATGTGTACAGAATACAGATGAACTTAATTAAAGTCACGGAAGGGTGTAAGGAGAGTAAATATCATTGAATGATGCTGCAGAATTGTTTTTGAGTAACAACAGAAAATAACATATCTCTACCCGGGCCAAGACTCCAAGCTGCTTCGCTTGAAGTAAATCCATGCACGAAGCAATTGCTTCATTTTCCAATGGGGTAGTGGATGTAAGTTCCAGTGCCGGCCTTCAAAATGTTTAGACCACCAGCCCCAAAGAAAAATATTATGGCCGAATCTTAGTGTTTTAAAGATGAAAAGAGGAGTTGCTGTTGAGAAGAGTCTAAATAAGTCTTTTCTATACGAATCCCAGCAGCTAAATGTAAATAGAGTTTTGATGGCTGCATGCCCAATTTTGCGAATTCATTACTCTTTGTAATGCTGTTATACAAGGACCACCAAAATAACGAGATGGGTCTGCATATTGAAATACCGAGCGGGCCGGCCCTTGTATGAATTAGAAAATTGTAATGGTCTGAAGCCAATTATGTGATAGACGCGTTTGCTTAAACGAGCGGTGTCGTTTTCCTCGCAGAGATGAAGAAGATACCATACCATTTTCAGATATTAATGTTGCGTTCCCCAATGAACTAGTTTTGTCGTCTATCGAGTTATCTTAGGGAGGAGAAAAGCTTTCGTAATTCGCAGCCTGCAAAACGACGCCGTTATGGACCAATGAACTGGAAGCAATCACGTGCCTTCACGCCACGGAGTCGTACACGAAAGCTCATCTCTCCACGTGGATCACGACGGTGGAACAGCCACGCGTGAACACTTAGGACCACTTTTTATAGTTTTTGTCTTTTTCTATGAAAGGATGAAATTTCTTACGGTTCGGACTAGTGAACATCAGAACATGAACCCACCTCCCATCTCATCGTACAATACTTTGTCGTATCTCTTGGGACCTTTTTATCTACATTCACAGTTTTTTTACTCTCTTGTCTTAGTTTAAGGATAATGACATGATTTTCTGCATCAAGATTACGTGACCATCTGAATAAGTAACACGTTTCAAGATCATGTTTTCCCAGCCCCTCCAAACCAATGTATTACTCGTTTCCATAAACGCATTAGCTTGAAACTCTCTTTTTTTTTTTTTCTATTTTTAAATGTTTAGGGGACCTTTAAAGACTTTAGCATCAGTATTTGGTGACAGAAGAGAAAAAAACATTTATTTCCTTCTTAAATTAACTAATGAATTAGACAGCTATTTTAATTTGTAAACAGTAAATTAAAGTATTCTCTCCAGAATTGGATCTAAGATAATCAAGGCTCCATTCAACATTTTATTATAATTTTGTTTCTAAAAATCTGGAAATGAAGAAAAGATCAAGACCATGAAAATGAATTTTTATAATTATAGTGATTTCTAAATATATAGATTAAACACATGAACTTCGTATATTTTATGAATTAAATAAAAATCAAAAGTGTGGATTTTTATACGATAAAATCCTTTTCTTAAGCAGCTAGTTCCGCTCTAATTCTATTATTTAAATACACAATAAAAGAAATTTTGATTGAACATGTTGAAAATTATATTAACAAATTAAAATCTTCGACCTTCTTAAAAAATTACTTATGAAAAAGGTTAAACATTGACTCACGAACAAGCTAAGTATTGAGTATGTGATTGGGTTTAGTCGATCGAATGGCTGATGCCCTTTTGTTGACGATATATCACTACGAAATTTTGCAGAAAAGTTAAAATCGAATTCAGGTCTACTAGACACCTGGTACGATTCAAATATTCACACTAATATTATTATAAGCAAAACCAAAATACTAGAATGGACAAAAAACTCGTTACCATAAAAAATTAAAATAATACTATCTCATACCTCCCTTGGTTTTAGCGCAGAACAAAAACTTTTTGACAGTCATCGTTTCGTTTCGATAAATCACAAAAGAAAAACTTCTATGAAATTTATAAGGGTAGTTTGGTAATTAAGCTAGTCTATCCATTGACCTTGCCTTCTATATAATATGGAGCAAACCAAGAACCTAAAGAGAGAGTTAAACCATCATCATCTTCTTCTTCTTCATCTCTCCCTTCTCGAATGGCGACGAGCAAATGCTACTACCCACGGCCAAGCCACCGATTCTTCTCCACCGACCACCAACACGTCTCTTCCCCTTCCGACTTCGAGCTCGACGAGTGGGACCTCTTCAACACCGGTTCAGATTCTGCTTCCGGTTTCGCATTTAGTGACCTCGCAATCACCTCCGATCGAACCGGAGCTAACCGGAAGCCTCGCGGTGGTTCGGTTTCTAAGAAATTCGCCGGTTCAGCTGCGTCTTCTCTCCCGGTCAACGTGCCTGACTGGTCCAAGATCCTCGGGGAAGAGAGTCCACGTAGGCAGGCTCCGGACGAGGAAGCTGACGTTGCATGCGGTGAAGAGACACGGCGAGTGCCGCCGCATGAGTTGCTTGCGAGTCGGAGGATGGCTTCGTTCTCGGTTCACGAAGGTGCAGGGAGGACGTTGAAAGGGAGAGATCTGAGTAGGGTGCGAAATACTATTTTCAAAATTAGAGGGATCGAAGATTAAATTGTTTTAAAATATTGGGGTTACTAATGGAAGAAATGAGTTTTTTTTTTTTTAACGTTTGCTTTGTTTTTACTGTTGCGGCTAGTAGTGATTATTATAAAAGAGACTGTTAATTTAAGATTGTATTGAAGTTTTGGGACACCAAATATGGAATCGACTCGGTATTTCTTTTATATAGTAATCTTTTTTTCGTTTCGTCAACTTATTTCTTTTTTTATAGTCCTTAATTAGATTCTCCTTCCACTAAGTTATTTGAAGAACATATTAAAACAAAAAAAAGATTAAGCTAATTATTAGTTAATCATGTGGCATGGATTGGGATTATCTGTAGGACGAGAGACATGGTGCGTTGTCTTCAATTATACAGTGTAGGTCGGCATATGTTCCTTTCTATTATCCTGTGAGCTAGTTTAATGATGTGATTATGACAGATGAGAGTACTCGACCGATAATTAAATGGCACGTCTCATTTTCAAAGTCACTTTCTAAAGTCATTATCTACTAATTTCTAGGGTTATACTACTTAATTAATTAAGGGGGTGCATTCAACTATTCGTAATTTATCTATATATATATATATATATATATGAATGAATCTTTTGTTTCATAGCAAGACGACTTAATCTTATGATGTTATAGTAATGATTACCTTCTGAGAGCATGTGTTATTTATTTGCTAGTAAATTAAGTAGACGAGACAATAATATTGGATTAATGCCTTGGATCGAGCAAGCACAACATATATTTAGGCGTTTTATGTGGGTAAATCACTAGTTCGGATAAGATCTCCGTAATTAATTAGGTGCACAAATATAAGCTTCTGACGTTCAGTGCCGTGACAATCACTCCATCAGATGTCAAAAACCTAGATCATGTGCAAACATAACAAAGTATTTAAACCGCAATACTCTTAACTATCAAACAAAACTAAAACTTGAAAGATGATTTAACGCATGAATTCATTTACTCATTAGATTTTCAACTGAATATAAATCTTTTTCTTTTCAAAAAAAAATAATATAAATCTCTTTTTTTTAATAAAAATTTCTCTATCGCTTCAAACGCAATTTTGTAAAGTTTACGTGACTTGTTGACTTCTTTGCATTTATTTTAAAAATCATGTTTTCTTATTTGTGTTGTTGCGTTCTTTTTCTTATTTGTGTTGTTGCGTTTTGAATGGAAAAGATGATTTGCTCTTCAGTTTCATAGGATCATGCTTCAAATTAGTGACAGTAAGTCATAAGATCATTGGGAGTATTCTATATATAATAGTCACTATAGATATTTGATGATAGAACCATTGCAGATATAACGTGGCAAGTTCGTTACAAATATGCTGATATGGCTGAAGTAAGTCTCGTCAACTTAT
This sequence comes from Erucastrum elatum, assembly GCA_900406325.1. Taxonomy (NCBI): domain Eukaryota; kingdom Viridiplantae; phylum Streptophyta; class Magnoliopsida; order Brassicales; family Brassicaceae; genus Erucastrum; species Erucastrum elatum. The sequence continues at coordinate 10,440 of OVBX01007611.1, forward strand.
TTCATTTGTATAGTCCTTGATTTGATTCTTCTCATCGAGGGCTAAACAAAGGATTAAGCTAATTATTCGTTAACATAAGGAATCGATTGCGATTATTTATAGAATGAGACATGGTGCGTTGTCTTTAATAATACAAAGCTGGGTCGGCATATCTTCCTCTCTCTTTTCTTATATACTAATCTATACTATTATTTGAGAAGTGATTTGGCTTATGTGTCAGCTTCTCCATAATTTTAGGA
>OVBX01007612.1:0-10678 GCA_900406325.1 Erucastrum elatum
TCACGCACACTATTGTTTGGGTGAACGGTTTCGATTTTCAAAGTGCAATAGAGTGTTCTTGGAAAGAAAGTTGGATCGTTTTGGTTTCTATCCATGGTTTTATTCATTCGCGTGGTGAAAAGAAAGTTGGAAGCAGATTATGCTCGCTGTTCTTGATTCTATGTTTCGTTCTTGAAAATTCGTACGTAATGTTCTTGGTCGTCTGTTTCTAATGCTGATTTGCATCGCGTAGTCAAAAATAACATTGAGAGGAACGCAGTGAGAGAGATCAGCTATTTACAAAAAATTTCAACCCTGAAACATGAATTTGGTTTCTGCGAACTTGTGTTCATGAGGTGGATTGTGCTCTGCTCATTGTTCTTGATTGATGTTCGTTTAATTTGTGATATTTGCAGGTCTATTTCACCTTATTATGCGCTCTACTTGCGTTTGCCTTTGGATCTTACCTCCATATGCTCTGGAATATTGGTGGAATTGTCACAAGTTTTGGATTCTTTGGAGGAGTGCACTTGTTGCGTTTTACTACTCCAAATGAACAATCATGTACGTTTCATTTTCGTCACTTACAGTACTTGTTGTTTGAACTTTGAATATGATGCGTTCCTATAACCCTAATGTATGATTTTTGATCCAGCAAAGCGTCTCTCCCTTCTGTTTCTCTCTGCCCTTCTTAAAGGTGCCTCCGTTGGTCCCGTGATCGAATTGGTCTTTGAAGTTGATTCAAGGTACTATCTATTGTTGACAACTTTGTTTGAAATTAAAGAACTACTTGACGTTTCCATGTTCCGTTTCCAGTTTCGTGGTCACTGCATGTGTGGGAACAGCGGTTCCATTTGCTTGTTTTGCGACTGCAGCAATGTTGACAAGGCGCAGAGAGTACCTTTACTTTGGAGGTGTGCTTTCTTCTCTAGTTTCTATCCTCTGGTGGCTGCAAGTTTCCTCTTCAATAATCCGTGGCTCTGCTGCATCTGTCTTCATCTTCAATCTTGAGGTGAATGAACTCTGTCTTCAGTACCCATCAACGGGGATAGATAATTGATGAGAATTTTTTTTACTTACTTGTTGTACTGTATTTATCAAACAGTTATATAAGCAGCTATACTTTGCACTCTTCATCTTTGTGGGTTGCATAGTAGTGGACACACATGTGATAATTGAGAAAGCACACGGTGGTGACATGGACTATGTGGAACACTCTCTTACCTTTTTCCCTAAACTCATTGAAGTGCTTGTTTTCATCTTCTTCATTGTAAGTTCTTCTCTTGAATCCTTTTTGCGGCTTCAGTTATCTTTAATGTCTCTTATTATCTATAACATAATGTCTCCCCTTTTTGTGTGCAGGTGATTAAGTTAGCTTACAAAGAAGAGAAGAAGGAGAAAAGAAGAGACGAAGAAACTGAAACCACAGATTAAGCACATAGCGCATATATAGTGTGTTTCTCTTTCACTAGTTTTGCTATGGTAACTACAGATTGTAAATGACTTTGCATAGTTTCACTTTTACTATCTAGGTGTAAAAAATTAACAAAAAAGGACAAGTTAAGAGATGTGAGAAGAAGTGTAATTAGCATGTTTCAGGTAGTGTTTTATGTTTGATCTTTAATTTTCCTACTTCAAATTATCAACGCTTTTTCTCAGCCGTCCGATCCTCCTCCCATCATTTTGGATACACACTATTTCAATATAACAATACCAATACCAATACCAACCTTTTCATTTTATCTTAGTTGAATGACTAGAGATGTGGTTAGCATTTCATTTCCGGTTACACTAGTTTTAAATATATAAAGACTAAAGACTACTCGTACACAGTGATGTTTAACCATTTGAAGATATGCTATTTGCCTTGCTACGAGTATTGTTTGGCTTAACCAACTCTGAGGGGACAAAGGTTTAACCCTCATGGTGCTTGTCAGTGGCAAAGAAAGGATGTTTTAAGCTTTTCCTCTCTTTCTCTTTTGGTTAAGAGATTGATGAGAGCTACTCTTAGACTTTCTTAAAATAGTGAGGTTTCTGCTTTAGAAATTGGAATTTGCAGTCGTGACTGGCCTTTTCTTATTTAGTCTTGTGCTTCTCTTGGGTGATTAAGTTTAGAAGCTGGATATAATCTGTACACAGTACATATTACAAGGTTAGTTATCTATAGATATTAACATATTTCCTCTTCTCTTTCAGCAACATTTTAAACATAAAATTTTTTAAGTGTTTCTCTTTTTGTATAGGATGTGAAGATACTGTAGTATCTTTCATGTAAACCACCCCAAATGCAGAAAAAGGAGTACTGTATTTAGATTGTTGAGATTTAATGCATGAATACATCTAGAGTTGTCCAGGTATTTCCTTTACCAAAAAAATTATATATCTTATTAATGTCAAACAAAACATGGATACAAATACAGTAAAACCTCTATAAATTAATAGTGTTGAGACTTTGGAATTTTATTAATTTATAGAGATATTAATTTATAAAAGTTTCTTTATTTAGATTTTTTCTATTTTTTCTATTTTTATTTATATAAAAAATATATTTTATTTTACCATATGTATATTATTTAAATTTTAGAAATTTGACTTTCATATTGTTTTCTTATCTTATTTTATGTTTCATATAATTGTTAAGTGGTTTTCGGTATAATTTTACTAAATATTATCAAAATATATTGAAATGTTAAGAAATATAAAAAAAATTCACTGTGAATATAAAACCAACAATATAATATTTAACTTGTACTTATATAAAAATGCTAAGAAAAATAAAGATTTTTCATTTTGAATATAAAACCAACAATATAATATTTAACTTGTACTGGAGTCGTACGTTGTGGATTCTTGGGAAGAGAAACCGGAGGACGACACGCGCATGTTCGCGGATACCATGGCTCAGCTGAATCTGCAAAAGTTAGCAGCTACTGTCACTGAAATGGCTCGTAACGCTGGCGGCGGCGACATGAATGTTGTTCAAATAAATTCGAGTAAGAGGAAGTGGGCAGAAGAAGATACAGAAGCAATAGCTCGTAACGCCGGCGGTGCTCAGGAAAATACCATTAAGAGAAAGAGGGCAGAAGAAGATGAAGAGGCTTCCCCCTGGTTGCGTGTGTATAAGCCGCCACTAATATAACTAAAGAAGTGGCGGATTTGATCAGTAGGCTGAAGAATGCGCTCATCATTATATTGTGGGATTACGAATGTCGGTGGTCCTAAACGAGATGCCTACGATATGATTTTTCAGAAACTGCGGCGTCACGGTTTCACTGGGCCAATGAAACTACATGTCTTTGTTGGCTACAAAGGAGATCCTGTGCCAGTAACAGGTGGTGGGAGTAATTCCCAGCAGCATTATGGTTCACTACATCGAAGTAAGATATTTAATTGTTTTTGCTTGAGCCTCAAGAAACCTCTAGTTATGAAGTAAGTTGCCTTTAGTTCTTGTTGGTTATCTTCTTTTTGGTGATTGTTTTTGTTGCAGGACCACGAAAGAGCAAGGGTAACCAAAAGGCCAATCGTGCTCTCAATAACTACGTTGACATCTTGCAAATAATTTTAAATATTCCGGCAATCTTCCTCTTTATTGCTAATGACCATGGATACAAGGAAAAGATGGATCAGTTGAGAAACCTTGGAAACATAGTCTTGTCAGCTCATAGTCAAGAGGCCAAAGTTATCACATGTTCATCGCATATAGTCTTTGATTGGAAGAATGATTTTATGCCTTTTCACGGAAAGTCGCAAAAAATAGAAAAGTACGTACCCTGTTCATCTGTTTATTTTTCTTTTGGTCTTTTTGAAAGTTAGTTACTTTGAACTCACTTACAACATGATATGCATGAATAACCTACTAAGTCTCGAGAAAAGAGGGGCATTATACCAAAAGCATAGTGTTGAGAGAAACATCAAATGACCATTGTACTGCCCCTTGAGACTAACTACTGTCTGTGAGACAGTCTGGCGATCGTAAACGAGAGTTCATCAGGGAAGATATGACTTCAACTTGAAGGTAACCCAGCGGTTATGAATCAGGTATTGTCTCAACTCGTCCCACAAAGCATTCGATCATTGAAAACTGGGATGAAGTGTTTTCCTTTGTGTTGGTGTGTGCTGCAGTTTCTGTGCAGGCTTGGACTTTCCCAGATGAAGTGCAGCGCAATGATGTGTTTGGTTTAGATGATGAACTGCTTGAGATGGTTCCAAAGCCTGTTCTTGCTGTTCTCTTCCTTTACCCTATCACCAAAAAGGTCTCTTCTTTGTTATTATCGATTGAAACGCATCAATGATTCTGAAAGACCAAAAAGGTCTCTTTTTTGTTATTATCGATTGAAACGCATCAATGATTCTGACAGTTTCTGCCTTGTTTTGTTCTGTAGAGTGAGGATGAGAGGATTGAGCAAACAAGGAAATCGAGGAGAAGGTGAGTTTCTGATCAACAACACTTGTTTTGTTCTTCAAGAATTAGAACTTGTTTCTGTAGTTTCATAATCGTTATGTGTGGTTTAATAAATGAATGTAGGTGCCTAGCAAGAAAGTTTTCTTCATGAAATAAACTGTTGCTAATGCTTGCGGAACCATTGCTCTTTTTAATGCTATTGGCAACACAATGTCTGAAATAAAACTTTGTAAGTCTCTTAACATCTCTTTCTATTTGCTTCTCCTTGAGATCTAAGAATGCAAAATTTTTGATTTATTATTTTCTTGTTGCTCAGCTGAGGGATCGATTTTGGAAAAATTCTTCAAGTCAACTGTCAAGATGGGGTCAAAGAAACATCAATTGATCAAAATCTTTTCATGACTACCCCACTCTAGTGCTCTTTTTTTCCTCTTTACGCTATTCATCTATANACTCTAGTGCTCTTTTTTTTCCTCTTTACGCTATTCATCTATAGTAGTTCTCTACTTCGTTGATTATTGTCCAAAACAACAATGCAATATTGTATATATGTCTTAATTTGTTTGATTATGGCTAATTTATACCTTTGACTGAACCCTGTTTTCACAAAGGTCTACAAATTTGGCTATCACGTGATTAAAACTACTATAAATGAATAGCGTAAAGAGGAAAAAAAAGAGCACTAGAGTGGGGTAGTCATGAAAAGATCAAAACTGGGTCCAAAAAGAAACATCAATTGATCAAAATCTTGATGTTAGGTAGGTACCTTGTTGATCAAACCATCATCAACAACGGAACTGCTTATGCTCTTGAACAGCTCAAACAATGCTTCAACCTCACTCACACTAACTGGAAAAGAGAAAAACAAGCGGCACTGCAAAAATCAAACAAAAAGTACCAGGGAACCAACACAAAAAAGATCAATCCACTTAAAAACTTTTTTTGCATATTGATAGAAACAAGAACAAAGATTAGGTGATGGAATCAGTAACAACTAACAAGAAACGCGTTGAAACTATGGAACATATCATAAACTGGATACAAGAATATGAATAAAGAACATGCAAAAGGAATGATTTGTAGAGAGAAGAGGAAGAAGTAAACATACAGGCAGTCTCGGAGGCAAGCTTGACAGGGTCTTCGTGTCCAAGGAATTCTCTTGCTACCTTTGAGTGAAAGCAGCCCATTTACAGAGATGCCAACAGACTGATTCTGAGGATGCCTAAAGCTTTGATTCCTACTCTTACTGCACATAACCACAAATTCACAGTATATTAGAATCTCCATATATCTCAGGGAAAACATAACATGACCGTTTGAATTAAAACACAGAACAGAGACCATTTGAAATAATCAAACAATCAATGTAATTTTAATAAAATCACAACAATGGACGATGATTGTCTAGAAAATCTCAACAGCTTCGTCAAATTTTCGGAATTGTTCGAATCCAAAAAGAAGATTCAAACGTATACCAGGAAACACGATTCGAAACCAGAAAGTAAAGATCAAAGAAGGTAATGTAGGCACGTCGATAATTCCTCGTTTAGTTAGCATATGTTTATTAACTAAAGAAGTCTAAGTCACTAAAATATTTGGGATCTTTATAAAGCATCGTTTTATGATTTAAATAAAAGTCGTAGACCAGTCGGTGTGAAAATCGTTACATCAGTCTGCAACGTGGCAGACAGAGTTTGACATGTTTAGGACCTTAATCACGACCTGACCAGTGACCACGTGATTATTGTCCAAAAAAACAACAATACAATATTATTTACTATGAGGTCCGTCCTACATGCGAGATATACTTTATATGTGATGTAGATTATTAAATTTTGTATGATTTTGTAGTTTGTATTTTAAGTTTGCATTTGTAGAAAATCTATAATATAATGAGGCAGTTGTCTCATTCATGATGCGCCACGTCAGCAATTCTGTTGGACTCATAAGATATGGGCTTTTATTTTGTTCGTAAACTTGATTCAGTGTATGTGGATTTTTTTGATGTTTTTTTGTTTGGCCCATTCCGAAGCTTAACTCAACGTCGTCTAGGGACGCTTTCTCATCCACCGAATTCACCTTCGTAACTCGATCTCTTCGCCTCCTCTGTTGCCGTCAAAATGATTTCGCGTCCCATAACACCTTCTCCCCTCCTCCTTTTTAAAGAGATCCTTCTGGTGCTCCAGTTGCTTCGTTGCCCACTCCACCGGCTTTGGGAATCCCGGAACATCAGGAAGAATGGAGAGTTCATGGGTTTCACGATTCTCCTCCTCGATGGATTGATGATGACTGTTCGAATCTATTTGCACCAGTTCAGACCAGATTAATTCTCGACTGAACCCGTCTAGCTCTCTCTCTCTATCGAACCCGCCTGGGTCACATTCGCCTCTCTTATCAACCTCATCGGAGGGAAAATGCATGGTCGTCCAAGGAAGGCGTATAAGGCAGAAGAGGAAGCAGCATCCGCTGCTAAAGTCGTTAGGCGCCGCTCTCTCCAGTCTCAGTTCATATCCAATCACCATCACAAAACGTACAAACTTATAGCTCTTACTGATCAGATTAGTTGATCTTCTTCTATTAATATTCTGAGTGTTCTGGGATTTTGGGGGTTTGTAGTTAGACCAAGGAAGATATTAACTTGATCACGAAGCTCTTACAGATCAACCCGGAGGCGTACACCGCGTGGAACTACCGTATGCTCGCTCTAGAAGATACCCTTTCACGAGAAGAGTCCAATTCACCGTTGGTCAAGTCAGTTCTCGATGGAGAGCTTAAAGTGGTGAGCTTTCCTGTCCACTGATCTGTTGTACACATTACCCACACAGCCATTTATGTAAAGGTTTGCTCCTTATGAAAGTAGTTGCTCATTGGTTATTGCGGATTCTGTTCTGAGTTTAGGACCAGGTATAACGTGCTTTAAGGCAGAACTTCAAGTCATATGGTGCTTGGCATCATCGAAAATGGGTTTTGAGTAAAGGGCATTCTTCCGTAGGAAATGAGTTTCGACTTTTGGATAAGTTCCAGAGCCTCTATTCCATGAACTTTCACGCTTGGAACTACCGCAGGTGAAAATTTTGCATGAACTTTCACGCTTGGACTGTGTATGTCTATCAAGCTTTTGCATATATTCATGTGTTGTTGTTTGTTCCTTTACCATGTTCGTTGTAGAACTAATCAATATGTCAAAACAGGATGAGTTAAGTATACATATGATGAGGTTCCGTTCTCTCTCTCACTCTTTCATCTCAATTATTGTTACTGCTTTGATATTCTTTTGTTTTGTTTGAAACACTGTGATATGATAATTGATATTCTTTTGTTTTTCATCTCTGGTTATGTTTTGGAAGTGCTATGATTATTGACTTACGTTTTGGGTTGTCAGGCTTTTCACAATAGTAAAATTAACCGGCTAAGTTGACCTTTGGAGTGAAGCCATGGTTGACCTTCAAAGAGTTGCAGGAATTCAAGCCCTTACCATTAATCTTTCCAATCTTGGTTGCAAAAAAAGGTATAACTGCAGATGTTACGTATATGTACTCAAGAAAGAGATTAATCTTAAGAAATACTATAATCATGAAGATTTGGTTTTATGGATCAGATGGCCATGAATCTGGACGGAGGGAAGATCCAGGAGATGATCAAGAAGTGCAATACGTTTATTGATCATGTCAAGACCATCTAACAAACATCTAACTCACTGTTCACTTTAGAACTTCATGAGATTGTGCATATAGTACTCCAGAACATTTTAATGCCTCTCTCTTTAGTATTGGCTCAACTTACAGAGTGTATTCTGTTCGTTTGCAGGCCCGTCAAAGCCACAAGAGAATTGGAGTGATACGCATGGAGACCACGACTGATAATCAACAAATCGCGGGCCTCTCTATCCCTAATGCAGCTGTAGAAACTGTGTTACAAGGTATCATTACAAAAGCTTTTCACATGTAGTTTCATCTTGAGATCCTAATCAGTTTGGTGTAAGTCTGACAATCATTAGTTTGGAAAATGAAAATGATTAGTGTCTTTTTGTTATCTTGCAGGTTTAGCATGGGTTCAAGAGATCGATGATCGAGGGTATGAAAATAAGAGAAACATTATCTGTCTTATTTTAGAAGAAAACATACGCCAACCCTCTCAAGCCAAGTCCCCCCCTTGCATGTTCGTATTTTTATTTATTTTATTTTTTCAAAGGAGAAAAAACACTATTGACATCCACTTTGTGTATATCACATGGCAATTTGGCAAGGTATGTAATAATATTATTATCGAACGTTCGGGATAATATTTGGTACTGTGTTCTTACGTTTTGGGATTAAATATCCGGGGAGATCTTTTCCAACTCTTAGCTTTTACCACTCATATAGTTAGTCACAAACACTCGAGTTGCTATGACTTTGTAATAATTATTTATACCGTCTAAATCATGACCTATCCTCAGTTAGGTCTTTCATATATTTTATCCGTAGGCTTCTAATTACAAAAAGGTTGGAGATCAATATATGAAATTATATTAATAAAGTTTTCTTATAAATCAAATGTCCTTAGAAAAGTTGTAGTTTTATCAAACATTATATTATTTTCTTAATATAATATTTTATAAGTAATATTATAAATAAATTATATGAAAAATAAGTTTGGGACCCTCTCCCGTTTCTCCAATTTCGAAACACTTTCAATGACTACAATTGTAGGGATGAAATGATTCTATAAGCAAGTAAAATTAAAACATTGGAAACTATTTTAACACACATGAACGACATTAACAATGCCCAAAATAACAGATTCTCCACTCGAATGTCATTGAATAAGAGAGTCCTCTGAGTACAGCCAACATTATATATACACCCATCTTTCTTGCAATAAAATTATTAAGTTGACTTATCAATCTAATAAGCTAACAGCTTTGAAATTATTCACCAAAGAGGATATATTTTCAACTCATAATACTGATAACATATATAAATTTATATATATACGTCTCTTTAATAGTTTAAAAACAAAAAACGAGGATAAATGAAAAGCCTCAACAGTTCTATTTATATGTAATCACAGATATATTAACGCCTAATATTCGAAGCAGTGCATGAAATTACCTTAAAATCCTTAAAGCTGAAGTCACAAAAACAACAAGACAAAAAGTCACACAAATAATCTACAACACTAATCATCATCGTAAACGCGATAAAAAACCCAATACTCCTCGAACCTGCAACTCACGATCATGGCGCCAACACAACCCAATGAGCTAAGCCTACAAACTATGCCAGTGAACATGTTGTTTCTCATTGTCTCTAAAGTTGGTGCAACCTCATCGACTGATTACTACAACACCATCTCACTTGCAAGGATAAAGCTACAATTCTCTCAACGACCCCCGCGCTTGCGCGGGGGCTACGCACCTAGTGTGTATAATAATGACTGTCGTCTTCTAAAAAATTTAGTGAAAAGAGATTATATGTGATAAGATATATTTTGCTTATCTTCATTATTTCTTTATGTTATCCCAAAAACAAATTTATGATAATATATATTTAGTTTAATTTTATCTGCTTAATTAAATTATTTGATATAAAATGAGTGTTGAATTTGATATTAGTATATAAATGTCTTTTATCTGTAATTCAATGAAAACATCAGAATAATGAGATTTAAAGAAAATGAGAGATGAATTTATTAAAAATAAATTATTTGTTTATTTTTGTTTATATTAAAGTTATACATATATAATAGTTAGTTATTATTATTCTATCAAATTAAGTTATTAGTTATTGTGTCTATTCATTTGCCGAATATTAAATTATAAATTTCTACTATATATTATTTATTTACTTCATTATTTTGTGTTGAGATGCTGAATTTTCACCATAACCAAATTGTTTCGTGTAAAAACATCTCTAAAAGTAATTTCAAAACTTCAAATATGAAATTTTACATGCTCTAAAAGCAAGTTGGAATACTCTAAAATTTGAATTTTTATAGTAAAACTTTAAATTTTGAAGTTATATTATACAAAATTTCATATTTGAAGTTTCTTACTTTTAAATCCTGCAATTATCTGTTTTTCAAATAACATTGTTAACTTTTATTATTATAACTTTAGTCCTTATAATTTTATTATCTTATACCATTTTTGAACTCTTAGTTTTTATAATGAACTTGTCAAGTTTAATATGATATTTGATAAATTAGAGTAAGATATTTTGATTAATTATAATATTTTGCTTGAAATATCATTAATCTATCTTATTAAAACAGAAACATACTCTTGGACCTAACTATTATTTTGTGAGTTTTTAA
>OVBX01007613.1:216-10678 GCA_900406325.1 Erucastrum elatum
CTTTTCTACTTGTTTATTTTCTCCCCCTAGAGTTGGAAATAGTTTTTCATCAAACTGGCAATCAGCAAAACGTGCCGTAAATACGTCGCCAGTTTGCGGTTCTAAGTATCGTATAATTGACGGGGAATCACAACCAACATATATTCCCAATCTTCTTTGATGTCCCATCTTTGTACGTTGGGGAGGTGCAATTGGCACATATACAGCGCAACCAAAAATTCTTAGATGTGAAATATTTGGTTCTCGTCCAAAAGCTAACTGTATTGGAGAGTATTTGTGATATGCACTTGGTCTCACCCGAATCAGTGCTTCTGCATGCAAAATAGCATGTCCCCACACAGAAGTTGGGAGTTTAGATTTCATGATTAGTGGTCTTGCAATTAATTGCAGACGTTTAATTAATGATTCAGCCAAACCATTTTGTGTATGAACATGAGCAACAGGATGCTCAACATCAATTCCGGTTACCATACAATAGTCATTGAATGCTTGAGAAGTGAATTCNCAACCTCAATTCCAGTTACCAAACAGTAGTCATTAAATGCTTGGGAAGTGAATTCACCAGCATTGTCAAGTCTAACTCTCTTTATTGGATAATCAGGGAACTGAGCTCTTAATTTGATTATCTGAGATAAAAATCTCGTAAATGCTACATTTCGAGAGGACAATAGACAAACGTGTGACCATCTACTCGACGCGTCGATCATTACCATAAAATAGTAGAATGGTCCACAAGGTGGATGTATAGGTNTTTTTCCAAGAGAACATGCAGTACATGTCATTTTATTCCCCTGATAAACCTCTTGGGGTTTCAATGAATGACCATGTGAGTTCTCGATGATTTTTCGCATTATACTGGTGCCCGAGTGACCGAGACGATCATGCCATAGTGTAAAGTCTTCAGGATTTCCCTTAGTCACTAAATGTGATTTGATGGCACTTATATATGTACGATGCAGGCCAGAAGAGAGTTTTGGTAATTTTTCCAATACCTTTTGTTTTCCTGATTTCTCATGAGTAATATACATGTATTTCTTTCCACCCTTAGTTACAGACTGAGTATCAAATCCTTGAAGATATATGTCATTAAAACTCAACAAATTTCTTTTAGAATTTGGAGAAAATAGTGCATTCTTTATTGAGAATATTGACCCATTAGGTAATGTAAAGTGAGCTTTACCAATCCCTTCAATCAAGTCTGCAGGACCTGATATTGTGTTAACGATGATATTTGTCGGTTTTAATTCAGAAAAATATTTTATGTGTTTTAGAATAGTGTGCGTTGTTCTATTATCTGGTATACAAATATCTTTAGCATTGATCTTGATTGATGTTCCAATTGTAATGTTCATTAAGTTAATGTTATTTTGTCATTTCATACATAAATATATCTAAATTTCAACATATATATATACACATATATAAATATATCCAATAATAAAAACATGAAATTCGTTTAGTTAAGTTAATAATTGTATAAATTCTATTAATTCTATTAATTCTTTGTGTACATAAACATTAAGTCTCTTCTATTCTTTTAATATCAATTTAACAGTTCACCAAAAAAATAATTGTATAAATTAATAAGATATCATATTTTTTTTTGTCAACTCAAGGTTTTGACATTGTTAATTGATAGAACTTTTGGGGTAACTATTAAAGAAGTTTGAAAAGCTATGAATGCTCATATTTCATAGTTCATCTGTTTTATAATAAATATCATTCTAACTATTTTTTTCTTATTATTCAAAAAGTGTCACTTTACAATTTTAATAAAAAATATATTATTTTTAGATAAAAATTAATTGCAAATTATATTAATTTTATAAATAATTTTAGTTATTTCAAATACTATTGATCATAGAATTGTAATGAGTAATAACTTACATATATTTCATCTACTTTTTTAATTTGTTTGAAAAAATTGTTAAAGTAACACTTATTTAAAAACAAATAGAATAGTAAATTTTTTCTTGTAAATATACAGTTGATCGCACTCCAAAAATAAATAAAGTATTGAAAACCTAAACTTTGGGGCATAAATTTGCGAGATTTTAATACTTGGAAATATAAATGGGGATGAGAAACCACTAGTATTAAGGGACCTCTGGTACTCCTTTCTTTTTTAAATATTACACATTATCTATATAAAAACACAATTACATATACAATTAACCGTATTTTAACCAGTGAAAAATAAATTGCACTATAGTATTAATAAATTTTGCATAGATTGAAGATGTCATTTATTTAATAACAAAAATTTTTCTCTACAATGATATTTATTCTATAACGTAAGAAGTACAGTATTAATCATCTCATATATATTAATCCTGAAATATTACAGCATGTTTTGTAGCCACGTGTCATCACTAGAATGATTCTTACAAATTCTTAGGAAAATAAGTTGGTCCGTATAAATATATATTATACTTTTTATTAAACTAATTATCACACTGATTAATAGTCTTAAATTATTTACTTAAATAAAAGTTACGTCATTTTTTTTCCTTAAATAAAAATTACAAAATTACCTAATATGATTAACATATATATGACAATTAATGGTTATAAATCATACGTATTTGATAAAAAAAATGTATCCTCTACATTTTTTTGATCAACCCTCTACATTTTATTTTAATTAATATTATTAAAAAAATAAAAATCACATTAAGCATATTTAAAAAAAAAAAGAATTTTCATATATGTTATATTTTGAATTTTTTAAAACGTTTATAAATTATGAAAAATGGTAAGATTTTATTTTTTAGAATGGAACCTGATCTGAAACGAAATATTTCGGATATTGAATATATACAAACCATATTTATATAATTAAATATATTAAATATTTTTAATTTAGTATCTAAAAGAATATACAAATATATAAAATGTTATTAAGTTGTCCAAAATACTTGGAAATATATACAAATAATTAAAAACACAAGTTTAAAATAGTTAAATTATACTCAAAATACCAATACTTCAAATATCTATTGATTTCTTATCTGAATATTGAAAGCTAAACTAAATTTTATGTTAAGTTTAAATATTTTAACTTGTATTATACACATTTTTATGTTATAAATATCTTTTTATTTTTATATTTTGAGAAAATTAAAGTATATATGTATTTTATTTTATTTTTTTAACTAAATTAGTTATCTAAGTCCAAACTCAAACCGAACCCGCATATCCGAACGAGATTAAACTCACAAAAAATCGAAACATAACTGAATCGAATCAGACCAAACTGAACCAAATGGTATCTGAATGTCCACTCCAAATCAAATGTAAAAAAATTCTTAATAAAAAAATACATTATAATTGTAATATTTAAATACAACATATTTTAAAGAACTCATTCTGCGCACGGCGCAGATTATCATCTAGTTGTTTAAGTCTAGGTGGTCTCATTGTCATATACCACGTGGCATATTATCACTGGCAACGATTTAATCATTAATCATGTACATGCCGCCTTCAACGAATTAGCAGTCAACATCCCACGTGCGAATCGTGCGACCCTTGCTACGATCCATCTTTACACCGTACGAGGCTCGTGTGTCCACAACTATATATCCCGCGTGACTTGCACGTGAACTCTTCCCCTTCTGTTTTTTTTTGGTGTTATTATTTGCTCCCTACTTTCTCTATTAAATAAAGGAAATTTGCACCCTTTTTTTGATCAAAAGAGAATTTGCACCCTATAACCATAAAAAAACATAATCCCACTATCTAACCAAAAATACACACTCTCTCTCCTTATTTTTCTTCCTATCTCTCTCTACTCTCTCTCTTAAAATATAATTTCTTTTTTTTCTTGGTTATTTGGCAGATAAGCCCTTAAATAAATAGTGATATGTTAAAGTTTTTGTTAATTTTTTTTAAAAGATATATTTTTTATAAAAAATGTCTTAAATTTTTAATGAAATTTATATATATCCAAGTTCAATAATAATTTTGAAATACCTTACTTTCAGAAATAATTTTATTTAAAATATTATTGTTTAATTAGTTACGATTATTAAAATTACAAAGAAAAATAGTTTGAAATACATTAAACAGAAAATATTTAAGAAAATAAATTTAATCAAATAAATAATATTTGGATTTTTTATATAGGGATTAGTTTATAAACTTTTATAAATAATTCTTAAACATTAATAAATATTTTTAAAGAAATGGTGATATTCCAAATCTATGGATGGACTCAAACTAGTCTCCAACAGAGTGTAGGAAGTGCTTCCGAACCCATATTGTTTATCAACCCAAAATTTGTTTACTACTAGACCACCTTCATATATAAAACATAATTACCATTTAAGATATGCGCATCACACATGCATTTTGTTGTCACGGATGTTGTCTTGGGATTTCTATCCTAAACAACATGCATATCCAAATACGTAATCTATTAAGAAAAAGAAAAATCTAAACGTGCAGATGTTTTTATATATGTTTTTACATCTGCATTTATGTTTTCACTAATTTCATATTTTTAACAAATAATATTAATAAATTTATTTATAAAATCAATGCATTTTATAATTAATATTAATCTAAAAATAAGTAAAAAATTGTATTGAGATCGAAACGTCACTTTTCATATAACAAATAAAAATAAAAATGATATTTAAAAAAAAACAAAAGAAATATATTTTTGTTCCGTAGAATACTTAATTTTTTTATTTTTATGGAGACAAAATATATTTCAATTCATATTTGCTATCAGACAACAGATTGCGATCCCACAAAAGTGGATTTAATAATAATAATAATTATTATTATTATTATTTTAAAATTTTTCATTATGTATGTAGGATAGTGAAAATAGAGAATCAAAACTATAGGCAATAGCTATTTTCTTATTTTTATATTTATGTATGTGTGATTTAGGGTAAAATATTTTGAAATTTAGCTTAACCTTTTTTATAAATATATTATAATCAGTGATTAGTGAATATTAATTACAAATCAAATTATAATTACAAATTAAATTATTTATAGTATTCTAAATTTAATTAATAGTATCTGTCGACAAAAATATTCTAAATTTAATTAATAGTATCTGTCGACAAAAATTTATGTTTGAAGAAATCAAATTTCGCAGGAGTACTATTTATTTGCAATCGCCATAATAAATAGGCAGGTTTTAATTTTAAGAAGGATATAACGGTACGAAACAATCAAAAAACATTTTCAAATAAATAATCAAAAAACATTTTCCATGAAGCTAGTCAATTAAAGGAAAACTACAAGAGAGTAAAAGCGGGACCCATAGAATGACCAAAGAGGCATGAAAGACATGTGAAGTTCACGTGAAGCGGGCCCCATGTAGGACCATTAATTCAGGCTGTGTTCGAAGGAAAGTAGATGCAATTGACAAGTTTATCCTTCGACGTAGTGTCTCTCAGTTATGGCGTTGGCCCCATCAGTACTTTTGTCCGATTTGACTTCCAATTTTGGTGTTCTTCATTCTCTAATCATGACCCCTCCCCAATTATTTGAACTCCATTGATAAGTAAATAACGACGACAACGAAATAAAAAGAGAGTAAATAACAAAAAAAAACTGCAATTTCTTATATATATGTCAACTCATTTTGCTGTCTATTCTTCCTAGCTGTTTCTCTTCGCGTAAATTATCTTCACTATTTTAGATAAATATTTTGCTTAGAATTGTAAGTTTTTTGGCCGATCCTAATTATAATTATCTTGCTGCTTCAAAGTTTATGCTGATTGATTTTACTGTATGTGTTTACAACAGTAAAAACTTGGATTTCATGTATTATCAAATGGCATGTGCTGGGCATGATCGTGTGATTTTGAGAAAAAAATAATATCATATATATTGTGGTTTTACGGATTCAGGTCCAAAACTATGATAATCTATAAATAATAATATAGCAGGACAGAAAGCCAATTTCAAAAAAAAATAATAATGATATAGCAGGACGTGCAAATTATAATAATAAAAGGGCTTATTTGCCAAATAACTAAAAAGAGATATATAAGAAGAGACACATGGAGAGAGAGAGAGAGAATATTTTTGGTTGGATAGTGTATTTGTGTTTTTTGTATGGCTATACATGTAAATTATAGTAAAACTTTGACAAAAATATATTATACATAATATTCCTTTTGTTTCAATACAAGTGATGCTTAAAGAGATTATTTTTTTCGAGAAATGATTGATGTTATTAATATTCTATATGAAATTTAATATCATTTATGACCAACTACAAAATATTTCACCAAAATAAATATTGAATTTTTAATCTATGTAACATGATTTATATTTAAACGTAGTATCATGGTTTTGGTTTAATAAAACACGAACGGTGGTTTATATATGGTTTTCGCACTGTTTACTTGCATTTTTTTTGTATGCATATGGTCATCTAACAAATTAGCAGTTGTTTATAACATATATCTAATTTTACAAGCGTATGCACATTTTAAGCTCTAGAGTGGTATGCTGGCTTGGAAATATGCTAAGCATCTCAGATTTGAAATTTATTAAACTTTAATTTAGCATGTTTGTGTAAATCAGACGATATATAGATATTTAATTTCCATTACGAACAATTGAACCTCTGTTGTCGATGGACAAACGCTCATGGGACTAATCAGTTTGCCGTCTGAATTATCAATAAAAGAGAGTTTGCTCAAAAATATACTAATGTTAAAACTCCATTGCGAGGCGTAGAATTTAAGTGCATGGTTTACTTTTTCTGGTTCCTAAAGAGTCTGGTGAAAACAGGCTGTTGGGATTTACTTACGAGGACATCGACATGTCATTATGATCAAATACCAATGTAATGAATGCGAATAAATGACACCGTTTTGTGTGGCGATTTAATTAGAGATCTCATATGACTTTCACGGGATTAAATTTCCGATTGCATATGACATCAGTTCACGACTAGCCCTGGAAAATAGATATCTTGACTAGTTTTCTATTTATAAAATACATGATGCCGTGATTTTTCCACTCATCTGTTAAAGCATATACGCAAGGATACACTACAAGATGTGCAAATGATTTTTTGTGCGTAAATTTTAAATGTGATGCTCCGTCTTTAATTTAGTAAATTCGTAGATTCGAATTACAGCATAGAGTATCATTTTATAATACCGATGCAATTTATATTTAACTTCACCTTAAAATTAATTGTAAAATGCATTATTATTAATTTTATACTATTTCTGTTTTTGAATAAGTGTCATTCTGACATTATTCACGCAGATTAAGAAATCATTTAATTTTGCATGTTTTTCATATAAAAACACTATTACCCATACACTTACTCCTATTTCAACCAATAGAAAAATAATCTGCAGAAGAAAATCAATAAATTTTGCATCGAAAACCTAAAACGACACTTATTTTGCAACGAAAAATTTCCTCTGCAATGACATTTATTAAAAAACGGAGAGAGTATGCGATACTAATGAAAACATAAATACAATTAATGTATTTTTTAATATGAATGGAAAATGTACAAGTGACAATTTTTGTGAACAGATGGAGTATCATATTATAATGATAACAATAAACCTGGTCAAACCACTAAGAGATCGAAAAAGAAAGAACATTAATGTGAATAAAGGACACGAAGGGGTCGAAAAGTAAAGGCAAGTTGGTCCGAGCTGCACCGGCTTCACGTGGAAGGGACGTGGAGCTCGAAGTTCCACACTCGATTCCGAATCATAAGACAGCGAAGCACACGTGTGTCCTCCTCGTTTTGCCCTCATAACGCTTCATCTCCTCAACTGTCAAATAATAAAGCGCCCTAAATTCGATGATTTTCCCATAGCGTACTGGCAGCTACGAGTCGCAATTCGCAAACACACACTTTGTTAAGATACTTATTAGTTGTACGATATGAACGATGTAAAAAAAAAGATGTGCAATGCGTATTTAAAAAGAATGCTGAACTTAGTGTTTTAACAGGAAGCACTAAAGTCATGCAAATCATAATTGATTCATCACCAGTAGACAAATGACAATGCTTATAATGCGAAAATATAAATCTGTCAATTATATGGTCATTTTCATTACATAACTTTATTTATATGCTCACTTTATAGATAGCATGTAATGAAATAAAATAAAAATACTCACTGAGACAACCAGTCACAGCCGTCTGATGAAAGTTGGAGGAACCAACATCGTGCACTGCTGACAGAATCACTTGCACATGCGGCTACGTGCATTTCCAAAAATAATCAAAGTGGCTCGGGAATGGGTTCAGTTCGGGGAGTGGTCCCACGTGTCTTTACCATGTGACCGTTTGAGCTGGCACATGCAATTAACCGCTAAATCGAAACGGCAATAATCATTTGTTTCATTAAATCGATGATCACTAGTTATTAATCTATTGCTTAAAAGCTGTGCCACACGTGCGACCTCGTCATGGATACTCAGATGATCTCTATGTTTTATTTTATTCATGCCTTTTAGAGTTTTATATTATTGATTCACATATACACCCTTGGCTTAGAATCGTTATTGTTTATTTTCCGTCTTTCTGAAGCGAGTATTTGCAAATGTAATAAGCATGTTTGTAGCCTGGTTGGTGGGATATATTATGGTATATATATATATATATATATATATATATATATANTATATATATATATTAACTCTTTTTAATAAAACGTGCTTTTTATCATCACTATAATTTTAAATTCAAATAAAATGTAAATTCATTCAATTTCTAGTAATTGACTATTGACTTATTTAAAAAAGTAGTTATAATTATTAAGGATATAAATAACATTTTTTCTTAATTAGCGTGAAGAGTATTAAAATCACACTTGTTGCGAAAAAAGAGAGATAATAAGGTTGAGCGACCAAATCAATAATAAGTCGAGATTTTGCAATCAAATATCGGACATAATGATCTCTACATATCACACTATTAAGGAAGCTAGAACATTAGTATAAATTTATGTTGGCAAGCTGTCTTTTGCTTAAAATGATGAAACTTGTTCCCCCACAAACTTATATTCTAATTACCCATCAACAATCATATAATGTATAGATAAATGCATAAGGTAAACATACTAATATACTATTTATTTTCTCCAACTTGTCCTCTTTATATCATCACTGACCGCTGAAAATATATTTGAGCTTGAACTTGCACCGGCCCAGTATCTTCTCTTGCGTCTGGTCCAACAGAGACTCATTATAATGTGTTAACTAAAGTTAAGTCTAAAAACAACTTTCTTTCCACTTTCGTATGCTTACTAGTTACTTTTAAAAAGAAAACACAAAGGTATACACAAAAAATAATACATTTGATTGTTTGATTTAAACATGATGAAAACACCAATAAACAAAAATGATGAGAAACGTGGATCTTGACGAGACTAATTTTGATGGGCCTAAAGAGTAAATAAAAAAAAACTCAGGCCAGAAGTGGAGGAGAAAAGCTGAAACGACAGCGTACGGTACTTTACGGACATGGTCTGACAAGTGCAGCAGATTTGATTTAGAAAACACACAAGCGAAGATGAGGAGAGTGAGTTTCAACAGCAGCAATGTCAACGGTTCTTCAGCTCCCCATCATCGATCTTTTTTTGCCGGAAAAGCTCTTAACTTCCCGACTGATTCGTCAGGTTTTCTTCTTTTTCTTCTTCTTCTTCTAGTATCACACACGTTAATAGTAAATGCTGCTTTGTAATGACTATATAAAATGCTTCAAAATATTATTTTCAATTCTTAGGCTTGTTTGAATCATGGATTCTTCTATCTCACGAATCATGGCGTTTCCGATGAGTTGATGAAAAGCGTGTTCAAGGAGAGCAAGAACTTGTTCTCTCTTCCTCTTGATGAGAAGATGGTGATGGTTCGACGACGTGGTCTTAGGGGTTACTCACCTTTATACGACGATAAAGGTTCTTAAAAATATAACAGCTCATGAAATTGCTTGATCACTCTAGTGAACATGTGGGTGATTTCAGCTCCTTGTAACAGGTGATCCCAAGGAGCTATTCGCTTTTGGATCTCCAGAAGGAGTTTTGGGTCAACAGTACCCTAATAAATGGCCTTCTGAAGGTAAATAAAAAAAAGAAGCTTGTTATATAATCCCGATTTGCCGAGTAGACGGCCACCTAAGCGCCGCCTTTGATTTTTAGAACACTGATTTGATCTATCTTATGGATTTTATTAGACATTTTGCTGTTATGGAGGCCAACCATGGAACGCTACTATAAAAGTGTTGTGTAAGTAGCAGTAAATGCTTAGTGACTATATCTTACACCTAGCTATTTAATTCTGTTGTTTGATTCTTGTATAGTATTGTATTAATTTGATTTTTGTTTAATTGGTTTTTTTTCTTGCTCATTAGGGATGTTGGCAAGAAATTGCTTGGCCTAGTGGCTTTTGTGAGAGACAAGGTTTCACCCTCAGATTCTAGGTTAGGTAAAGGAGGTACAAGGAAATT
>OVBX01007615.1:0-10676 GCA_900406325.1 Erucastrum elatum
TTATTTATTAAGATAAAAATTATGTTACTATAAAAACGTTATCTGAAAATAAATTTTATAATTGAAATATATTTTTGAAATAAAATTTCAAGCACATATATCAAAAAAATAAATAAACACATATATCAAATATATTTCTAATTATATATATTTATAATTAATTTTATTTTATTTATTAACATCAAAATTATGTTTATATGAAACTCATATAAATGTTCAAATAATCTTATATAAATGTTAATTATATATAAATGAATTTAGTATTTCGTTACAGATTTATTAGTTTTAATGTTTTAGTGTTTGATTCGAGTTTGTAGTGTATAAATGATCTCGATGGCCATTTACCAATGGGCTTAAAGTTATCAAGAAAAACAATTTGAGGTGTAAACTATTAGACTAAGTGATTAAAATAAACAATTTGAGGTGTACACTACTAAGTGTACACTAAACAGTTTCATGCATAAAATGACTTACAAACTTAATAGAAATTTACTAAATAAACATAAAACCATGTACAATTTAATAAATGAGATAAAACAAATAATGATGTAGGTGTACACGTACACTACAAGGTGTACACTAAATGGTGTACACAACTAGGTGTACACTAAATGGTGTACACTACTAGGTGTACACTAAACAGTTTCATGCATAAAATGACTTACAAACTTAATAGAAATTTACTAAATAAACATAAAACCATGTACAATGCAATAAATGAGATAAAACAAATAATGATGTAGGTGTACACGTACACTACAAGGTGTACACTAAATGGTGTACACAACTAGGTATAAACTAAATGGTGTACACGACTAGGTGTAGACTAAATGGTGTACACAACTAGGTGACCACTAATCACTTTCATACATAAAGAGATTTGCATACTTGACAGAAACTTGCAACATAAACATAAAACTATGTGCGGTGCCAACATTAATGTAACTCATATTACACAACATTTATGAATGTTTCATTACCGACATTCGAACATTTTTCACAGAATTCTTGATATTTCCCGCCAATGAAAATTTTAATAAGATTACGGCACATTTAAGGTATAGTGTTTTGTCTTTGATTTCTAATAGGGTTAAAGCTTCCAGGTTTAGGGTTTGGTGTTTCATTTGTATAAAAGTTAAAACTAAAATATTATTTTTAGTATTATTTAGTTTGATTTATTCTGCTATATTTGCAAATGTATTTATATAATTTGTTTATTTTAATATATTTTTACAAAAAAACATAAAAAGCAATAAATGCATTAATAAAAACATGTAGTGTTTTCAAAATTTAGATATATGCTATTTAGATAAAACTATATAAAATTGAAGTGTTGAGAGACTAAGAGTAGCATAAACAAAATAAATCAGAATTATTTCAAAAACTTCATCAATCAGTTACAATTCATAATGTGTTTATATCCAACATTGAAAATGTATTTAGCTATATATTCTCATATAAATTAGATATTTGATTTTAAAAAATATTTTGGATCATTACAAGTGTTCAAGTAAAATACTTGGATCATTTCAATTATGAAAATGTTTAGTGTACACCTAGTAGTGTACACCTGTTATTGTACACCTTGTAGTGTACACCCCAACTAACTTTTGTTATCTTATCTCATATGTGGCACTGCATACAATTTTATATGCATGTTGCAAATTCCTTTGAAGTGTGTAGGACATTTAGTTATAACTTTATTGATCAATATGTTTAACAAACAATATATATTTCCTATACATTATTTGTCAAGTGATTTGTACACGTGTCACCATTATAATTATTTTCTATAAAATGATGACATGGTAATAAAAAAAATGATACGGTAATAAAAATATATAAAGCAATAATTACATTAATAAATACATGTAGTGTTTTCAAAATTTTGATATATATATATATATATTATTTAGACAAAACTATATAAAATCTAAGTGTTGAGAGATAGAGAGTAGCATACGCAAACTAAATAATAAATATTTCAAAATCTTCTCCATTGTTACAATTCATAAGATGATTATATCCAACATTAAAAAAATGTATGTAACCTTATATTATTTTATTAATTAGATATCTGATTTCAAAAAAAAAATATACATTTTGGATCAGTACAAGTGTTCAAGAAAAATACTTGAATTTATTTTAAAAAAAAACAAAAGTGTACGCTTCGTATTGTACAACTTTGTGGTTTACACCTATTTTTGTACNAATATACATTTTGGATCAGTACAAGTGTTCAAGAAAAATACTTGAATTTATTTTAAAAAAAACAAAAGTGTACGCTTCGTATTGTACAACTTTGTGGTTTACACCTATTTTTGTACACCTTAGTGATGTATACATTGTAGTGTACACTTTGTAGTGTTCACTTAAATTTTGTTTGTCTTATCTAATGCACTGCATACAGTCTTATATGCATGTTGCAAATTTTTATGAATTGTGTAAGACATTTAATTATAAATTTATTGATTAAAAAGTTTAACAAACAATATATATTTCCTATACATTATTTTCCAAGTGAATTGTACATGTGTCGTATTGTAATTATTCTCGATATAAAAGATGACATGGTACTAAATATAAATGACACGGTACTAAAACAAATAACATGTTTTTAGAAAAAATGATATGAGATCATATTTTAGTTTTGACATGTAATATTTTCTTATAAGAAATTATATTTTTGCAATAATTTTAAATATGGTAATGACTAATAACTGATATTTTGTCATTAATGTCAATTTTCCATATAAATATGTATTTTTGGTGAAACTATTAAAATATATTAATAAGTCATATATCAGTATTAAAATTATATATGTACATATATATGTATCACGTTAATAAAATTAAGTTAAATAATATTACAAATATAAATTTTTACATCAACTTATTTATCATATTGGTATAAATATAATTATAAATGTGCATCAAAAAATATAAAACTAAAGTAACACTAATCCAAATAAATGATAGTTAAATTTTTAAAATTTATTAAAATTTATATGTTCATCTTCGTCATATTAATTAACCAATTTATTTCCCAGTTTAACATACTTTAAAATATAAATAATTATATTCAAATATATATCAATTTTTTATTTTAAAATAAAAAATTTTATATTTAAAGGTTGATGCTTCATGGTTTAGGGTTTAGTGTTTCACAGGTTTTGATTCTGTGGGCTTAGGTTTAGTGTTTCATTTAAGGTTTTGAATTTTTGAATTTAATGTTTAGTGTTTTATTTAGGGTTTTGAGTCTGTGGGCTTAGGATTTAGTATATTTATAGTTACAAATATAATGAAAAGAGACTTGGTTTGTTTTAGTTATATCTGGATTCGGACTTCAAGGTTTTGGGTTGAAATTTCAAGGTTTAGGGTTTCATTTAAGATTTTGAATTTGTGGGTTAGGCTTCGTTTTAGGGTTTAGGGTTAAGCTTTAAGGTTGAGCGTGGAGGGTGTAATTATATGAGTAAAATTAGAATGAAACTCAATTCTACTGTGACATTATTTTAGCTATGGTCGAGGGTTGAGAATTTAAGGTTTATATTTCTGGGTTAAGATTTAAGGTTTTGAGTTCTTAGGGGTTATAAGTTTTAGATTTATACGTTTAAGGTTTAGGGTTTAAGTTTAGGTTTAAAGGTTTAGGGTTTAGGGTTTAGGATTTAGGGTTTAAAGTTTAGTCTAAATCCTAAACTTTAAACCTTGAAACCTAAAACAACAAATTATATACATATGAATTCTAAATATGTAACCTAAACGTAAAAACCTAAACCCTAAAACAAAAATCATGATGTGAACAAATTTAGTTTCGTTCAAACATTTGATATAAGTTTTAAATATTTAACCCATAGCTATTTTACGTTTATTTATTTAAGCTTTGAAATTAATATTTGTAAAATAATACTTGCATCAAAATTTTAAAATTTTAAATAAAGTAACTAAATTCTTAACTTTAGACACATTTTCCAGTAGGGGTAAGTGCTGGCTACCTAGTATGAGTGAGAGCTAGGTAGAGGAAAGATTGAGAAGCTTGGGAATGTTTTGATGGGAGTTTTCAGTAGGAGTGAGTGCTGGATCCAGTAGAAGTGAGTGCTGGCTACCTAGTATGAGTGAAAGCTAGTTAGAGTGGAGGTTGGAGTTTGAAGATAAGGAGTTTTGGCTTGAAGAAATCGATTGCTTTGATATTTCAAATTGTATAGAGAAAATCATAGGAGAAACACTAGTTGTAAAAATGTATTTTCTTTTGAATTCAATTTAACATTCAATTCAAAAATAAAAACTTTAGACACCTTTTAAAATAAATTCATTTCGTATAAATATATCTATTTATTATATGTCTCAGATTATTGCCAAAGTAATTGTTGTGGTCCTGTGGCGACAGTGGCATTTATGATGTGAGATGTCACGGGTTCGAGCGTAGAAGGCGCGTTTTTGTTTTATATATTTTTTTTCATTAATGGTATATTTGTAATTAAATTGTCTTCTTTCTTTTAGGGTTTTCACACCTACTGTGAACTTTTCATGGCCAAACTCTTTTAACATAAAACATCATTTCTTTTTGCAGTTTTCTTGTCATTTTTTGCATAAAAACTGTAGATCTGTGAGATAACATCAAATTTCAAGCCTTCGAACATCGATTATTTATCCATGTTCTATGAAAATACATCTCTGTTTTAATCAATTATAAATTGATTTCGTTGAAACAAAACCTAGATAAAATGAAGAAAAATGAATGTTCAATGAACAGATCCATAAGTTTCTTATGTTATTGGGTAAATCTGACAAATTTTGTTGTAAAAATCTTACCATAAATATTTGTCTAAGAAAACAAAAAATAGTAGGCAAAAATTTCAAAAAACAAATCTGTCTGATATTAGTGAGGCAAGATTAGTTTTTACTGTTAGCTTTTGTAATTATTTCCACTATTTTAGAATTTCATTTTAGTTTTGAGAATTTAAAAACAGAAATGGTAATCATGTGAATAATATTTCTGACAATGTCTTTTAGGACATTTTAACTCAAGTTTATATGAACAAATTTCCAAAGTTGTCCAATTTGCCAATTTAAACTTCAAGTTGCCCAACCAGCAAATTACAAACTTAAAGTTGCCCATTTATCTATTTTTTTCGAAAAACATTTTGCTTATTTTTCATGCATCACACTAATCTCTCTTCTCTTCTTATTATACTTTATTGTTTTCTCATTTCACTTTCTATTTTCATTTACTTTTATCTCTAATTCTAAAATATATTAAACAAAAATAATTGTTATAATGAATTATATATAAAATTATCTATCTTTTAAGGTTCATTTTCATATATTTATTATATATATATTAACAATTTAAATGTGGACGTGGGAACCAAAGCGTGGATGATAGAATTATAGATTAGTTGTGGACGTGAACATTTTAACAAGAAGGTTGATGGTTGATACATTTAAAATTTTGTTCTTCGCCATAGTCTACTAGAAAGAGAAACCCACATAACCATGTTTCCACTGTTATTCCCACTGCCGACACCTCACCATGATCGGTTCTAACTTACTAAAGGTCTCATCTTTCGAACCGCTATACATTGATCTGCTGGAGACTTCCCATGTCATCGCATCCAATCCAACGCAACTAGCTCGATCTCCGATACGACAACTCGATCAGAGCTATCTTATCCATTTGTAGAGCTACCTTATCAAAGATCGAGAGCTGGTTGCATTGCGTTGGATTGAATGTGCTCATGGGAGAAATCTCTAGCACATTGGACCAAAAGATTAAAAAAAACTAGCTGGAACCAGATATCGATCGTGGTGGTAACGACGATGGATAGTGAAGACGATGAATTGAGGAAAAACACGATGGATTTTGGGTTCAAACTTGGGTCTGGTTGTGGTGAGTGAGGAACGAGTCAGGTCGATGGAGATGATGTGTTGTGTTTGTTGGAGAGGAGCACTTAACTCAACGATTGATTCCACCAACTCGAGTTGTTCTTTCTAAGTTAATTCAGCTCTCTCTTTCTCTCTCTGTGTTTGAGGAAGACGACAGATTTGATGCACTTGTTTGCGGACGTGGACATAAATTTATGGATAAATTTTCATGTATATAAGATTTTGTCCACAACTTTTGTTTTATATCCATATATTATTGGTTTCCTTAAAAATTCTTGGTGGCGACAATCAATTGTATCAAAACATATGTATTGGTTTTGATTCAGTCCATGAATTGTCTTATCAAAACATAGAAGTTAGATATGGAAAAAAAATTCTTTTGGTGAGTGTTATCTACTATAAAACACATTAACATTGTGTGCCCACACATTACTCATCACTCATCCACACATCATTCCGTCCAAGTATACTCTGTCCATAAATCACCTATCTACGCATCATCTGTCCACAACTGTATTTTCATTAATGGTAAAATTGTTCCAAATATGTTGTTGATCTACAATAAAGTGTGTCACATATAAAAAATGTTTTTAGGTATAAGAGAAAGTCAAAAAGTGTTTTTAGTGTAATCAACTCGATTAGAAACATTAGACGTATAACACAACCGCCATGGTTTGTTACGTGATGCAAGAACGTTTTTGTAGTGACCCGGTATCTGTAAACGGGCTTGGAAATTTATTTCGATAAATTAATTGTACCAAGCTAACCCAAATCAATTTATATAGTGGTTTATTATTAACTGAGTTTACCTATGTAGTACTTCATTAAGGATCCGGGTTTAAGATCAGCCGGACAAGCGATAGCCCCAACGTGTGAAGACCCAGGAAGTTTGTCGGTTTGTGTCCGGTTTATATTGGCAAATATTTGAAGAGGAGTAAATAAAAGAAAAAGAAAGAGTAAATAAGAAAATGTGGCGAACCGGAGTCGAAGATTCGAATTAAATTCTCAAATCATTACAATTGTGAATAACAATGAAAACATAACCGGGGCCCAAGGTTTCGAGACATACCAGTTGCCTCCCCCAATTATAATTTGATTTTGGTTGAGGCTTATCAACCAAATGAGCAAAGAGTTCTTGATATGCAGCTTTGTAATATATTAAAAGTTCCAGCAGATCTTAATTAGGAGTGTCAAAATGAGTTAGTTCGTCCAACTCAGCTCAGCTTACGGTGAGTTCGGCTCTTTCATGAGCTAACTCAGCTCCGATCATTTATTATATGAGTTTCAATATATAAAACTCATACTCAAATCATCTAGTTCATGAGTTAAATGAGCTAACTCGTGATATAATATAAATATAATAACAATAAAAAACTATAAATAAAATAGTGATATAATAACTTCTATAATATTTTTCAAAAATATAAATAGTAAGCTCATGGGTTTATTTATATAGAAGATTTTGATAATTCTTAAACAGTATAGTTTTTTCTTTCTTTCTTTAAAAAAAAATTATAGATAATTTTTAAAAGTTTAATTTCCATATTACTTATATGTATGTTTTACATTTTAGTTTTAGAAGAAAAGTTATAGATAATTTTTAAAAATTAAATTTACATATTACTTATATGTATATTTTACATTTTAATTGGAAGATAAATATGATTAATATAGATATTATCTTTTAAGAAGATTTGCTTTGAAATTTTTAATTATTTAGAAGATAAATATGATAAATTTAGAAATGATCTCTTTTATATAAGAAAAGTAGAAGATATCAAACTATATATATAATATGTTATATAATTTTTAGTATAAAAATGACCGAGCTCATGAGTGAGCTCATGTTCATTTAAGATCGTTCATATAATTCATGATATAATTTAAGTTCGATCATTAAACTCATTTATTATAGAACATAAACTATAGAGATCATGCTCATGAAAAAAATGAACTGAGCTGGCTCATGAGCTATTACTCATTTTGATACCCCTAATCTTAATCTTAGTATTATTCAGACAATAAAGTTCGAGTTACTTATCATTTTTGCAATACTTAAAAGTCTAAGAGCTCATATTATTAGCATAGCCATATACTAAACTGATAAGAGGAACTCTAGTGATCGTTCGCTGCTTTCACGCCGCTCTCAGGACCACCGGACAACACCACGCCGCTCTCAGGACCACCGGACACCACCACGCCTCTCTCAGGATTGTCGCTCTCAGGTCTGGAGGCAATGATCTCTGGCATTCTTGTAGAAAGAATGTTCAGAAGTACCTGTCAGTAAATAAAATCGAAACACTTTATCAAGCTTGCAAAAGTAATAATCTGAACTATAGATATGTCTGCAATTTCTTCATATGACACCAAACAAAAAGTATATATATACAATGAACAGGAAACCAAGTTCAAAAGAAAAAACAATGAACAGGAAAGACCAGTAGATGAAGCTCAAACATTTATTTATTCCACCAGATCTATATAATATAATAATCATGGATTAGGATGACCAACACTAACTTATATTATATAGTTATTATATAACGTGTGTATATCATTCAGACATTGTTATCATCGTTTATAGTTGTCATCTTTTATTATTTGGAATATCAAAACCTACGTTATTATGATATTCAAACATTGGAATCAAAATTTCAGTGACATACAGCATCCATTGGTATAATGAAAGTCAATAGTTGTCTTTTCATTAGAAAGTCCAGGGGAACCGACCGCAAACGCATACCCAATGGAGAGAAGTATCAAACCAGAAAAGACCCCTTCTTTCTTCTTTCAAGTAAGCTTTGAGGCCTTCTCCCAGCATCCAAAGTTAGTTTCTTCAGAAAAGCAACCACTTTCTGAAGAAATGATCTAACATAAGCTGTTGTTCCTTCTTCCTCTTCTTCAAAGTGAGACTGCTTAAGGACAATGGGGTAAGGAATGAGCTTCGGGTACATAGAAAAAGTTTAGGGAGAAACCCTGGATCAGCAAAGATATGATGTCCAACCTACAAAAGGTAAAAAAAATACAAAGGTTAGTGTAAACATAGATGATGTTAAAAGTAAAGGACAAATGGCTTACTTACATTAAGAGTTATAGAAACCCTTGAACCTCGTGAGTGGAAACAATCTTCCTCATGAATCGTGTAGGTGTTCGAGCCGGAAACAGCATGAAACACATGAAGATTGAGACACTTGTCAGTTTTGCTGGAGATAAAGAGATACTGAGAAGACTGAAGCAAGGGCGCGACTGATTTCTTGACAGTCTCATCAGTGGACATCCTCATACCATAATCACTAACCAAAAATGCACAAAAAATGAATTTATTCAGTAAATCCAGATATCGAATCTATTCAAACCATGAGCCAAAAATCCAAAAAATAAAATAAAATAAATAGAATTTTCAAATCAGACAAGAGACTTATACGTAACCAAAAATATCCAAAAATAGTAAGATTACCTCATTTCAATCTTCCCATGAACTTGTCCACATCAAGGAAGATATGGTTGTCAGAAGAGTTATTGGTCTTCTTGAGAGCTTGGCTTGAGTAGTTATTGGTCTTCTTGAGAGCTTGGCTTGAGTTGATTAGAAGCTCCCAGATAAATCTCTCTTGCTTCCCTTCTGAAGATGCTCCAGTCACAGAAAATGGTAAAAGAGATCGAGAAATGGAACCAGAAGCTAAGGAGATGCTCACTACAAGAAAATAGTCATATTGCAATACTGATATTTTGTTGCAATATGATAATATTTTGTTGCAAATATAAAAATGCAACAAAAATGCAACACAATTTAATTTCTTGATGTTTGTGTGTTGTAAATTCATGTTTGTTGCATTTATGTAGCAACAAATTGAATTGTTGTTATATCTGTCATATTTTTGCAACAATTGTTTTATAGCAATTTTGTTGTATATTTACAACATTCTTTTGCAACAAAAATAGTGGCAAACCATTGCTACGTAAAATAATAGCAAACAACATTGCAAATTTGCATTTATTTTCTCCTTACAGTTTAGTTGTATTAATGCAACAAGGCATACATAAATTGTTTTGTCATAATTACAACGAATAGATTCAACTTAAATTTATTACAATTTTTTTTATAAAATATGAATCTTATATGTTGTAACAACAGTTATATTGTGGTTACCAAATAATATTTTAATACAATTAGTATATTATCAACTGCATTGCATAAATTAGTATTGTATTTTTGATGTATTATTTAATTTTACAGTAAATATATTTATAATAACACAAAAAAAACGACCAACTTTATTAAATAAAATAAAATATTAAAAAGTTCAAAGCTGGACAAAGATCCTGATCATTTTCTCCAAACCTTCAGACTTTCCAGCCTTTCTTTTATATCTGCATTTTCTTCAGAAATATTTTTAATCTCTCTTGGAAAGTCTCATCATTTTCTTAGGTCCTGATTGGCAAAGCAGTTGAAAAAACATTAGCATTATGCTATTAGAGCATTATGCTGCAGAAGCTGTATGCTTTTGGTAAACTGTTTAATAGATTGATTGGTGAAGCTGTTGAACATGTCATTTAAAATTATTATTAAAACTAATATATAATATTTAATATATTTTATAATGAATATATATATATATATATATAGTTATATATTAATATGTCATTTAAAATTATTATTAAAACTAGTATATAATATTTAAAATATATAATTAATCAATATATATAGTTAATTAATATTTTATTATATATATTAATATATATCTAAAATATTTATTTATAATGATATATATATATATATAAAATATATATTTATT
>OVBX01007617.1:0-10674 GCA_900406325.1 Erucastrum elatum
CTTTGGCGTTATAATTTTGGTTCACTATTTTTAGAAGTTTTTTTGTGTGTACGTGTAGATTTTTGTATCTTTGCAGTAATAAAAACTAAGTACTAATCTGCACTTTGTGCGGAACGAGAATATTAATTATATTTTATATGTATATTTTCTCGGAGGTGCTTGAAAAAGAAAAGTATACGCGCTACATATTCTTCAAATTAGTTTTTATATCATAAAAACATTCAACTTGGTTTACCTATAAATTGAGTGACCTGATAGTTATTTTAAAATATTTTTTAATTTATTTAATTAATAAAAGAAATGAAGAAGAACTAAAATAAAATAAAAATAAAAAAAATTAGATAACTACATAAAAAAAAGATGACAAATCGAATTGGTTTTTCAAAATATATCTTGAAATAAAAAAAGTTACTCATTTAAGAAAATAAGATTTGTTTCGAGAAGAATTTATAAACAATATCTTAAAATTTTCAAAAAAATAATTGCTCATTTGAAATTAATTTTTAACAGAAAACTTGAGAATTTATATATATATATATATATATATATATATTCAACATATAAAGTAAAAAATTCTTATTTAATTTACTTTTCCAAAACTGATAATATGCATAATAATGGTTCTCACGCCATTGTTGTTGGTGATATTACGAAAAAAAATATTTTTAATTGTAATATGACGAAGAGTGTAGAAGAGTGTAATTGTTAATGGTTTTAGGTTCAAAAATATGTATTTTTTGAAACTTTTTACAGTTCTTATATTAATTTTTTTAAACTAAAAATTATTTTTCTGGTGCTAAAATATTATTTTGAAAAATAAATAAAATTTTAATTATAAGATATTTTTTAAAAAAAGGTCTATATTGTTTTGTAGTTTTTCTAATTTTGTTGGGAAATCATTTTTATTTCTTATTAAATGGTTTTGTTAACAAATTAAGCAACTAGCTCATAACTGAGTTCCGAACGTACAAAATGAACCACTTAAACAAACTAGTCTTTCAAAAGATACTAAAGCATAAAAAAGACTACAAAGTTCAGATGGATATTTGATATTCTTCTACTTGCATCTGACTTCACAAAACATCACTGAACTTGCCTTGCCTTAGATCAAACGACCTGCTGCAATTTTTCTCTGTTTCATGGCTTTGCTCTCTTTCAACAATGCCACATTTCTTTCAGCCTTAGCAATACGCTCCTCCACCGAGGATGCCAGCACCTTCCAATTCTGCTTACTCTTTTCATTGGAGTCATTACTAACATCTCCTTCACTTACTTCCGTCTGACGAGTGATTGCTTCTTTGTTGTCTGCATTTGGTGAACGCTTTTCCAGGACTAAACTGTCATCACCTTCCTTCTCATTAGGACTCATATTTTCTACAGCCATGGCATCATCTTCCTCATGGAGTCGATTTTCTTTCTCCTTTATCCTATCATCGGTCATGGCCATCTTCTCCGCATTGCTTCCATATACATCAAGCTCATCATCACAGGCTTGCTTTGTCTCTGGCGGTGATACAAGAGTGTTACTGTCTCTCTTTTCTAAATCCTCTAACTTCTCATACGATTCCATATGTTCTTCACTTCCGATTTCATCATCATCAAACAAACAATCATATCCCTGAGTTCCATCTCCAGCAGAAATGTAGATGTTTTGCTCATCAGATGGGTTCTGAATCATAGCCTTAAGTGTGTTGCTTGTTTCATCTCCATTAATGCCTCCAGAAGCAAGATTATCGTCTGTCTCATCTATTGCAAGCTTTATCTGGTACAAGCTCTTTGAGCTATCCTTTGATCCTGCTATGGTACCATCTTCATGGAGTGAACATTCTGTCTCCTTACTGCCATAATCAATCATAGTCATCTTCTCTACATTGCTTCCATATACATCAACCTGCTCTTCACATGATTTCGTTGCCTCCGGTGTTGGTCCACTGAAAGCAAAAGGAGGATGAGAAGGGTTGGTTTCGTCACATGGAGTTAGAACAATATGTTTCCCTGCTTTGCTTTCTGTTTCCTCAGTTTCTGGTTGTGTTAAAGGTTTGTCTACATCAGCTCTTATCGAAACAGGCCCTGAGTAATTGTTATCTGCCGCCTCAAGTCTGCATTTCTTACAAAGCGGTTCAGAAGCATCTCCTACACTATACTTGTTACCATTAACTTTAGCAACGGTGAAGCTGTCATCATCTTTATCAATGTCTGATGGAACCTTAGAACTCTCATTGTTATCACGGAATCGCTTTTGTTGTCTCTTAGAACCTGAAGTAGACATATCATCATAGGCTTCACCTACGATGTTTCTTGGTTTCAGTGTTTCACATGATTCAACAATGCCCTTCTCCTTCAAAGAATGCTGGAGCTGTGGAAACCACTTCCTCCACCAGTCGCAGAACATTGAGGTGACACGAGGTATCACAGAACGGGAAGGGATGTATAATGTCAATCCATCAATAGGCTTGTCGTACTCCTCCCAAGATGCCTCTTTTGAGAGGTTGTTCCTGTTGACAACAGGACAAGGAACATCCTGAAGCAGCCCAAACTGTGAAGCCACTCGGTTTGGAAAGTAGTCTTCCACACAATCAATACCAACGAGCTCAGACACTTTGATGCATCTAGCAAAGGAGATGAATTCATCATCAGTACAGGGACCAACAGGAACCCATATCTCTCTCTCCGGGTAAAACTTAGGAAGCTGCCAGTTCTTCACAGCTTTTGTGTATGGTCTCCACTCAAAACTCTCCATCTTTGAGTTGTCCAGTATCTGTCTCACATCTCTTGTTCTCGGTTGTTGTCTCAGGTCATCCCAGAGAGCCAACCTTGGCTCACCCATTAGCATCCGATTAGGCTTTGGCTGCAGTTCCTTGAATCTCTCCCATGTCCAAACTTGAACCAACTTAAACAAGGAGGTCAACTCAAGTTTCTCAGTATCCCTCGCTCGCCCAATGTGGTCTTTCAGGAGAGTGAGCTCCGCATACAAGTGGGCAAGCACAGGAGGTGCAAGAGCTATCCTAGTACCTCTTCAGAGATGAACAGCTACTGACAAAACTTCTCGTGGGATATGATAATAGCTTGATGGGAACACAAAGTAGCTAAGCCACAAGGCAAGAAAAGCCACGTGCTCAACCTCATCATCACCACTGTTCATGAATCTCTTGATCCACACTGCTTGTGTTACGAATCCGAGTTTCTCCCTCTTGATCGTAAGCCATTCTTTCTCCACTCTCTCCTTAGTCTCCTCTCCTGAACCATCCAGAGCAGCGAAAACAGGGGAACCCAAAACAGAGAAACCTAGAAGAACCATGACATCCTCTAATGTTACGGTTGCTTCACCCCAAGGGAACACAAAGGTTTTGGTTTTAGGACACCATCTCTCAGCGATACACATGACTAGATCCGAGTCTTTACAGATTTTGAGAGTCGATGCAGCAACTGCTTGGAAGATTCCAGCTTTTTTCCAAGTGGGTTTGTGGAAAGCAGACATTTTTAAAGCCCAAGACTTGAACTTTATGTGGGGAAGCCTATACCCACGGAAAGAAACACTCTTGGCAAGAGACTTTGAGACATGAGGAGGAGGAGGAGGAGATGTTGGACGGTTTTGAGGAGGAAACAGAGGTTCAGATCCATCAATGGAGATGGTGAGACAGGGTTTTAAAAGATGGATTTTTTCGCTGCTGCTGCTGATAGGTGTTATGTTCTTTGAGGGTGAAAGAACCATATGTTCTCGTCTCTCTTCAGTTGATGTTGAGTCCTTCATGGAGATTGTAGAAGAAGATAAGTGTAATGTCTTATTTTTCTCTTTGATTATTTATTTTCTTTGTTGAACGTGTTTTGAAATGTGACAGTCAAGAAGGAGAAGCTTTGTTACTTGTTCTGGAGTGAGCAAGTTTTTAAACGGGACCGAACCGGTGGTCGGATCAGGTTCAATTGTGAACCGGAAATAAATTCGGGTTGGGTTAATGTCAAACCCAACTTAAATTGAACCGATTAAAAACTCATATTAAACCGTTAAAAATCCGGAAACTGGTGACCCAACAAACCAATCAAACCATGGGTTTTAAACAAACCCAAAATAAATAATTAAATTTTTCTTTTTAAAATAAAACTAGGTTTTGACCCGCGGGTATATTTTTAGTTGGAAAAAATATTTTACGTAATAAAAATTATGATTTTTGATAAATTATATAATTTTATTTTTTTATGAAATTTATCTTTAGTTTCCTTATATGACTTATTGTTGTTATTTTAAATATGACTAAATTTTTTAAGACTCTAAGTAATTCTAACCCGTAATATGATTTTATGTATTTAACCCGAAGTTAAACTTATTTTGTACTGATTTTTTTTTCTAAATAAAATATTTTATATCTTCAACACTCTATGTATTGAAAAATTCATTTGTGCGTTTCAAAATATTTTCTATAATTTTATTAAATTTAGTTTATGTAATTTAGTTTTTATTTTAAATGAAACTATTTTTAAAATATTTGAGATAATTCGGACCCATATCATAATTTTATTGATTTAATCGTTTGTTAATTTAATTTAATTTTATTTTGAGGTTTCATTTAATAAATGCTTTCAAATCATTAATAACGTGAAATATTTTTTGAAAATATATGGTCAAATATTTAGGAAACAAATTTTTCAAAAAGGATAAGAACTGAATTATATTAAATACTTTATAATGTAGTTGTAAAATAATAACTTTTGATTGGTTACAAATATTGCTGGCAAAAAATTCAGAATTTTTTTATATTTAATTGAAAACGTCAAAGGTATAATCATAAGAAGTATTCTACTTTAGTAATATATATTATATTTTTGTTTCATGTTCATTCTTGACTGGAACTATTTTATTGGTTGTCAATCTTATTTTTAGTTAAAAAATATTATATTATGGTTTATATGTTCATAAATATGGGTAACGAAAGTATAGAATTTTTAATATAATATTGATATACGTTTGTTAATAAATAGGGAAATATATTGCATTATTAATAATCTATATTATATTATGTTAGATAATGGGACGATGGTATAAGGAATATAGGAAACATGCTTAGTGGATGCATAATAATTTAGAAACAATGATACTGGTTGTTATCAAACGAATTAGAAAAGGGTACTATTAGTAATACTTAGGTTAATATAGCATTAATTAGATGAGGTCCAACTTAAAAATCCACCTACAAAAAGTTGTAATGTTTCTGTTTTAATAAGATAGATAGGTTTCAGAATAATAACTAAAGTCGTCTCATTTATTTCTTTCGAGTCTTTGACATCTCTGCAAACAGCAACTCACAAGGTATTACCTATTTGGCTATTTCTCAAGGTATTTTATGAATTAGAAGATAAACTTCTCGAAAAATATCTTAAAATGGCGAAGAACTAATCATGGTATAATTTTTAATTTTATTTCAAAAAATAAACTTTAAAATTTAAACTAATGTGTCTATAATTTTTTTTTAATTTTATATAAGGTGATGAAGATTTAGAGTGATAAAGACATGGATGAATAAAGTTTAAATCTTCTTTTTTTTCCTTTTGATTTTGGATTTGAACTATTAAATTAATTTATTATTTTTATTACATTTTCAGTTTGTTACTTTTAAAACAAATTCTAAGTATTATGGTTATTGAAATATTTTATTTGATGATTTATTTTTATAAAAGTATATAAATTCAAAATAGTATTAAATTT
This sequence comes from Erucastrum elatum, assembly GCA_900406325.1. Lineage (NCBI taxonomy): Eukaryota > Viridiplantae > Streptophyta > Magnoliopsida > Brassicales > Brassicaceae > Erucastrum > Erucastrum elatum. The sequence continues at coordinate 5,699 of OVBX01007617.1, forward strand.
ATTTTAATCCAATCAAACTCGGTTTGAACCGGATCGAACCTGGTCGAACCACAATGACCCATGACCCAAAAAAATTTCCGGTTTGCTAGCCGGTCCGGTTTTAAAAACACTGGAGTGAGCTGAATTAATAAATGGGCTCACAACTAATATTCATTTTCTCATAAATCTTTTTTAAATATTCGTTTTATAAATAATCTTTTCTATAGTGAAAACTTTTACAAACAAAAAAAAAGGATAAAAAACTTGTTTTGTAACAAAGCTTGTTTTGAAAGCAGAAAAATAAGTGGCTATGAAATTATTATTTTCATGCAACAAATGATGGATTCATGCTGTTCCATTTAGACCCCTTTTAGGGATGAAACCAAAACCATCTCTGTAAGAAAATTATGATCGGACACAAACCAAGAAGCAATTATCTTAGTCATAACTCAGTTCAAAGCGTACAAAATGAAACACTTAAACCAAACCAGTCTTCAAAAGAAACTAAAATTATAAGAAAGACCACTGAGTTATGAACTAAGATTGTTTTCTCATAAATCTGTTTAAAAAGTCTTAATCAATAACATTGTTATTCTATATATAATTGTTTCTATGTTTTATCCTTTTGAACGAACATTTTTATTTTACATATAATTGTGATATAGTGACAACTATTGCCACAAAAAAAAGATCAAAAACTTGTTTTGTAGCAAAGCTTGTTTTGAAAGCAAAAGAAACAAGAAAAGAGTTGCTATAAAAATATTATTTTCATGCAACAAAAGATGGATTCAAATCTATAAATAAATTTCTGATAGGACACAAACCAAGAAGCTGTTATATTAGTGTTCATAACTGAGTTCAAAAACCAACACTTAAACCAAACCAGTCTTGAAAAGAAACTAAAGCATAAAAAAGACCACACGGTTCAGATAGATGTTTGATATTCTTCCTACTTGCATTTGACTTCCCAAAAAAAAATTGAGCTTTCCTCAGATCAAACGAGCTGCAGTTTTCTTCTGTTTTGCGGCTTTCCTTGCTTTCAACAATGCCACATTTCTTTCAGCCTTAGCAATACATTCCTCCACCGAAGATGCCAGCACCTTCCAATTATGCCTACTCTTTTCATTTGAGTCACTACCACCAGCTTTCTCTAACTCATCACTGGATTTCATAGGTTCTTCACTTCCACGGACAGTATCATGGAACAAGCAATCTTGTCCCTGAGTTTCATCACCTACATCTTCGTTTCTCTTTGACTCACTATGTACCTCAGAACCTCCAGAAGCAAGATTATGACAAGGAGTTGGTTCATTGTTGTCTTCATTTGATGCGATCTTTGTCTGGATCAGACTGTTTTCATCTTCCTTCTTCTCTGAGCTCGCCTTTTCTCCATCCATGCCACCATCTTCATGGGGCAGACACTCTTGCTCCTTGTTGCCATCATCGGTCAAAGTCTTATTCTCCTCATTGCTTCATCACAAGTTTGTCTTTTCTCTTGCGGTGGTGACACAAGAATGTCATGAGTTGCATCATCAAAACCAAGAGGAGGATCTGAAGAGTTGGTTTTGCTGCCAGTTTCATCATTATCTTCATTCATTTGCTCTATCTATGATGATGGTACAGTTTCATTTTCATCAGCTCTTACAGAACCAAGCTCTTGATGAGGGCCTGAATCATTGTTATCTGCCTCAAACCTACACTTTTTACCAAGCGGTTCAGAAGCATCTTCCCCACCACTGCACTTCTTAATACTAAGTGTCCTAACTTGAGAAATGGTGAGGCTAAGATCGTCATCATCACTGTCATTTGTCTGACAACAACCCATAGTACAAACTCTCTTCCTGCGAGTCCGTTTCCTAGAACCTGAAGCAGATGTATCATCACAGTCACCACCTATGATGTTTCTTGATTCAACTTCACCCTTCTCATTCAAAGAACGCTGGAGTTGTGGATACCATTTCTTCCACCAGTCGCAGAACGTTGGGGTAACGAGAAGGGTGAACGAGGAGTGGCAGAACGAGAAGGTTTGGAACATCCTCAGTAGGCTTGTCGTAATCGTTCCAAGCTGCCTCCCTTGAAAGGTTGTTCCAGTTAACAGGACGACAAGGAACATCCTGAAGCAGACCAAACTGTGAAGCCACTCGGTTTGGAAAGTAGTGTTCCACACAATCCATTCCCACAAGCTCAGCACCTTGATGCACCTAGCAAAGGAGATGAATCCCTCAGCAAGATCAGGACCAACAGGAACCTACATTGCTTTCTCCGGGTAAAACTGAGGAAGCTTCCAGTTCTTCACAGCTTTTGTGTATGGTCTCCACTCAAAACTGTCGACCTTCAAGTTGTCCAGAATCTTCCTCACATCGTTATTTCCCTGTTTCACATCATCCAAACGAGTCAATCTTGGCTGACCCTCCAGTAGAAGATAAGGTTTTGGCCTTAGTTCCTTGAATCTCTCCCATGTCCAAGCTTGGACCAACTTAAACAAGGCATTCAGCACAATCTTGTCGATAGACTTGGATCTAGTAGTGTGGTGTTTCAAGAGACTTAGATCAGCATACAAGTGTGCAAGTACAGCTGGAGCCAAAGCAATCCTAACACCACTTGAGAGAAGAACAGCAACAGAAAAAACAGCTACATCCATGTGGTAGTAGCGTGATGGAAACACAAAGTAGCTAAGCCACAAGACAAGGAAAGCCACATGTTCCAGCTCATCATCACCACTGTCCATGAATCTCCTCATCCAAGCTGCTTGAGTTAACCAAGTATCGACTTGAGATTTCTTAAGCATGACCCATTCTTTCTCAATTTCCCCCAAAGTCCTCTCTCCTGAACCATCCAGGGCTGCAAAAACAGGGGACCCCAAAACAGAGAAACCTAGCAGCAACATAACGTCTTCAAGTGTTACGGTTACTTCACCCCAAGGGAACACAAAGGTTTTGGTTTCAGGACACCATTTCTCAGCGATACCAAGAACAAGATCCGAGTCTTTGATGATGTTATTTGTGGATGCCACAACTGCTTCATAAATCCCAGCTTTTTTCCAAGTGGGTTTGTGCAAAAAAGACATTTTCTTAGCCCAAGACTTGAACTTTATGTGTGGAAGCCTAAACCCATTGAAAGAAACACTCAAAACAAAGCCTTTAAGTCAAGACGAGGAAGCATTCATTCAATGGAGGTGGTGAAACAGTGTCTTAGAAGATGGGGTTGTTCACTGCTGCTGCTAGGTCGATTGCTTTCAGAGGGACACACCATGAAGCCTTCTCTCTCTTCAACGAGATCTTCCATTGCTGGAGAAGATGAAGGAGAAAGTTTTGTTCTTTTTCTCTGTTTCTTTTTCGATTTGGTGTTTGAGGTTTCAATGTGGGGCAGCAGAGAAACTCTGTTTTCAGAGGGACATACCATCAGCTCTTCTTTCTCTTCAACAAGATCTTCGTTAGATGAAGAAGTTGAAAGAGTCGTTTTATTCGTCATTGATTGGTTTCGAAATTTGAAAGAAAGTCATGATGAAAATAGAGAAACAATGGTCATGGCGTGTTGCAGTGATAGAGCTAGAGCTGGAATGCAACAGTTCCTTTTTAAGGTAACTGGAAAGAATATTTTAAGGTCTAATAAATTATACTTCAGCACAAAATCTATAGAAGCCGCACACATCAGCGAAATAAGGGAAAGACATTTGTGGACACGTGGCACTGATATTAAAAAAATAGAAATAAAATAAAATGTAAATATATAATATAAGAAAAATAAATAATACATAAATATACAATATAAGGAAAACCAAATAATAAGTAAATATACATATAAGAAATAAAAATACTACATTAATTATTTCCAAATATATTAATAATAGGTAACATTACAATATTAGTAAATATTACATTAAAAATATATTTAAAATAACCTATAGTTTTATATTTTAATTATTTCTAAATATTACATATATACTAATAAAATGGATTATTTGAGGTTTCGTAGAGCGTCTACATCAACGGAAATAATTCTTCTGAAATATGGCATGTGTCATTATTATTAAAAACAGTAAGTAAATAATTATTAAATATACATATAAGAAATATAAATATTACATTATCTAACATAATATTACCATTTGATATAAAAACAAAAAAAATGGAATCAGTAAATATACAATATCAGAAAAATATAAAAAAATAAATATACAATATATGAAATAGAAAAACAAAATTAAACATATATATGAAAATTTATAGTAAATAATAAGTAAATACATAATTTAAAAATAAAAATATTATATTAAACATCTATTACAGTATTAGAATAAGCAAATATAAATATAAGAAAAATAAACAATAAGTAAATATACAATATAAAAAATATAAAAACTACATTGAATATATATCTGGAAAATATATAATAAAGCATATAATTAATAAATATAAAATATTAGAAATAAAATATTACATTAAAGATTTATCGTAATATTACAAATGTATATAAAAACAAAAAAAATAGAATAAGTAAATATACAATATAAAAAATACATTAAACATCTATCCAGACAATGTGCAGTTTTACATTTTTATTATTTTTAATACTTTTATATAAAAAGACCGTTTAAATCAAGCTCAAGCACATCGNAAAACTCAAGCACATCGCTATAAATCGATTTGTAATGCAATAACACTCATCGTGACTTATATGGCAGAATGAGCTATCGAATGTGAAATAGTCACATGTAGAAATATTGGTAATAGAGTCTCATTCTCAATAATCAATTTACTTGAGTTGTCTTAGACCATCCATTCATACTTAAGAGAAGACAATTTTCAATAAGAGTATGTTATGCAATGACCATAAACAAAAGTCAATGAAAAAGCTTGAAATCATCGGTTCTATATTTGTCTAAATTATTTTCAGTCACAGCAAGATATATGTTGCTCTTTCAAAAGTAACATCGCCTGAAAATTTAAGCAACTTACAAGAAGAAAAAGGCTCAGGAACTAGAGTGAATAATATTT
>OVBX01007618.1:0-10673 GCA_900406325.1 Erucastrum elatum
CAATAGAAGTGTTCTCACTGTCCTAAAAGAAAATCGCATTTAAGATCTTCTGTCACACGGAGTTACCTACTTTTTACTACAGCCTTGAAAGAGAGACCAGAGATACATGCATGCGTACATTAAAAGAAAAATCTATTCCTGTTTTATTTCTTTGTCACTTTTCCATTTCATTTTATAAAAAAATTGACCCTACGTTTATAATTTATATTGGTAGTATTGTCAAAACTAATAAATTGTGTAACATTTAAAAATAACATTATAAATTTTGATTTTCTTACATCTTCAGGACGAAGCTGAAACAAACGGAGGTTGATTGTGAGCATTTGAAGAGATGTTGCGATAATCTAACGGAGGAGAATCGTAGGTTGCAGAAGGAAGTAACTGGTCTCAGGGCGTTGAAGCTGTCTCCAAATCTCTACAGGCACATGACTCCTCCAACCACTCTTACCATGTGCCCTTCTTGCGAACGTGTCTCAGGCTCTCAGCTTCCTCCTCTGCTGTAGCTGCTCCTCCTCCTCTTCCCTTGTCTTCATCAGCTGTGTCTGGTGGCGGTGGGGGGATTCCTACGGTGGTGGGACGGCCAAGTCCACAACGACCAACTCCCTGGGCAGCTATTTCTCTCCAGTCAAGATTAGCTCACTAGGGAAGAGTAGTTTTGGTAGTTTTAGTCAGTATACTTTTTTTTTGCTGGAACAAGTTAGTATACATATATATGATATATAAATATGAGAATGAAAACTGAAACTTAAAGTCTTTATGCGAGATAAGATTCTATCTATTACGAAATGAGAAAGACGTCGTCTGGATCTGACACTTTTAACTCTGTAAATAATTCTATGACATAGTAGTGCAAATAGCTGCCTTCTTTAAAATTTTCTCAGCGTTTCTGTATCCTTGTATTGCTCACACGCAGACAAGAAAGAGCTTAGAACTATACCGTTTGGCTCAAAAGGCATGCTTGTAATCAAATCCTCTGCATCTTCTAGCTGCCCTGCCCTGCCCTGTATATCAACCATACATCCACAGTGCTCAATCTTAAGGCCACACTCTTCCATCATATGGAACCATTTTCTTCCCTTCTAGACTAGTCCCCCATGGTTACAAGCTGAGAGAACCGCCACAAGCATTGTGACCTCACGTGACTTTACTTTTCTTAGCATTGCCAAGAATATATCCAAAGCTACACTTGCATCCCCACTCAAAGCATACCTATTTATCATAGCATTCCACGACGCTACTTCTTTCTTTATCCCCACTCTATCTCCCCGCATTTCGAGTACATGTCAAGAATCGCTGTACACACTCTCACCTTCTTCCTATCTGCACAAAACGGTGACACCACTCACCGTGACTGAGAGCACCAATGTCAGAAACAACTGGTAACACACTCATAATAGTCACATCGTCAGGATCGAGCGACGTGGTTGCATGCAATTCATGAAACAATTATCTTGTAGCTTTGAGAGGCTGTTTATTTGCATATATTTATCATTGTATTCCAAGAAACTATGTTCTTCTCGGTGTCACGNATCAAACAATTTCCTAGTGGATTCTACGTCTTTGATTTTTTTTTTCTTAAGTCTGTAAAACTTGCCCAACTGTAATAAGGAGAAACTTTTTGTCTTTGAATTTTGGCGGTTTCCATGATAAGACAATGATTCATGGGATTCGCAGTGATCTAAAGTGGGCTGGTTATTAGGCCTTACGAAATAAGAGGCTACGGAACCAAAACCTAGTTAACCAAATTAAATGATGGTACAAAGTCCTTGTGGATTGCAAACGGTTAGGCTCAATAACACAAGCATAAACAGAGTTATCGAATTTAGAAACTAATTTCTGCAAATCATAAAGCCTCTAAACTACTTGATTCGGCAGTATCTGAACTATGTCTCCATGAAAGAATATTGCATTTGCAGAAGACACCTGCTGATCAAACTGAAGCATGATTTTTTTATATATATATTTTATGAAAACCAGGATAAGAATAAATGAGAAAGAAAGGGACATTCACATATGCATGCAGCCATGGGAAAATTGCCCCAAACCCAAAAACCTTAATTGGAACTGACCCGAAATAAAGCAGTTAAAATGTATTGGATAATTATTGGTTCCATTTTGGACATTATTTGATATTCAAACGGATTCTCATATGACCCAGAATATTAAATATTAAATATTTGATCTGAATTGGAGTATAGTTATAATTTTTAGGTTATTTTAAATATTTCAGATGATAAATAAATAATATCTTAGAATAATTGTCGGTTTTAAGAACTAAATCGATTCAGGATTCGAAAAAGATCAAACCACATGAAAATTCTTTTAATTAGTTTTATTTTTGTACCCAAAAGATTTTAAACCACTCGATTCCTACTAAAACTGACCTGAATACTTTGGATGCCTGGACTATGATATGCTACGAAGAAGAAGAAAGGCAAAAAGAATATGCAGCTATGTAGCAGTTGCTAGTGGAATCTTCAGAACGCCAGACCATAAGTTGCATGATCAAGAAAATTCTTACTTGGATTGCTATAAAAAAAGAAGAAAAACGTTTTCCGTAAGTTAATTCGATTAAAGATGTGATTTGACGAAACACTCGTGTGAGAATCTTGACCAACAACAGATGGTGGCGCAAGGCAAGTAACTTATGGAAACAATAAATTCCTGTTTTCTAATCAGTTTGTAAATCTAACGACATTAGCCAGCTACTTATGTTGCACTAATAAACATATTTTTAATCAGACTTACCTAATAGATTCCCAGCAAATTAATGTATCGTTCTGATTATTAAAAATAGAGTGTTAGGTGCCGAAAATAAAATAAATACTCCCTTTATTTTTAATTGTGAGTAGTTTTGCCTAAAAACTCAAATATTTAGAAAATTATTATTGTTTAAAAAGTATTAATTAATTAATTAATTAATTCAACCAATTATAAAAAAAAATCAGCATTAATCCATTGGTTACACAATATCCTATAAATGAAAAAGATGTATTGAAATGTGTAAAATACCTATATTGTTATATTGTGAAACAAATATTTTTTGCTAAAACTACTAACAAATAGAAACAGAAGGAGTAGGATGCACTTGGATTAATTAAGTGTTTAATATCGAAAAAAGNAATCAGCATTAATCCATTGGTTACACAATATCCTATAAATGAAAAAGATGCATTGAAATGTGTAAAATACCTATATTGTTATATTGTGAAACAAATATTTTTTGCTAAAACTACTAACAAATAGAAACAGAAGGAGTAGGATGCACTTGGATTAATTAAGTGTTTAATATCGAAAAAAGTGTTTAATATCCCTTTTAACAATGTGACCACCCACCTACTTTAAACTGTCAAATTTGTTTGATCAACCGACAATGTGATTAAACAGTTTACAAATTACTGCATGTTAAAGCAACTTCATCTATGATATGAGGATTTGNAGTGTTTAATATCCCTTTTAACAATGTGACCACCCACCTACTTTAAACTGTCAAATTTGTTTGATCAACCGACAATGATGATTAAACAGTTTACAAATTACTGCATGTTAAAGCAACTTCATCTATGATATGAGGATTTGAGAAATATCGGATATGTATATCCCAAATTTTTGAAAACTTATCTGTTATTTTATTAATATTTAGCATTTAAAAATTCTTAGAACATTTTCATTCCATGGATGAGGCTGTTCTCGTTATATCTTAATATGACAATCTTCATCATCGTAGGGTTTGAACTAGTGACAAGAAGTAGAAAAACAAAATTATTGATATGAAATAGAAATGATAATTTAAGTGAAGCTTGAAAGTGTTACTGTAGAATCGAATCAGGAAAAAAGACAGTCCATATAGAGTTTCTATGATCAAAACCTATCGACTCTGGCATCGATCGATAATGCAAACTGTTATACATAAAATTGAATTTTACTTATTTAAATGCTTAATTAAATCATTGCTGATAATCAGAATACGCATATCCCGATTGATCCACAGTGAAATCCATATTTGGGACAACCAAGCTAGATTCACCGTCTTCAACGTGACCAACACTCTTCTGCTCCAGCGATGAGTAATCAGATACTGACGGTTCCGGCGAACGGCGGCGAGGCCTGATCCTAACCGGCTCATACTTACAAGTACCGATCAGATGTGGAAAGTTAAGCTTAGCTTTCGATCCCTTGAGCTGAAACGCCGCTCGGTCGTAAGCCACCGCCGCGTCTTCCGGCGTCTCGTAAGTCCCTAGCCAAACCCTAGCTCCGTTCTTCTTCGGATCCCTTATCTCCGCCGCGAACTTCCCCCACGGCCTCCTCCTCACTCCCCTGTACTGCATTCCCTTTTGCCTCGGCGGAGCGTTGGAACCACTGGGAGCTTCCGACACAACCGCCCTCTCCGTCATCTCTTCTCTCACGGTAACTTCCGCTGGAGAGGAGACGGGAGGAACGGTGGGTGTCCAGCCGGAGCTAACGGCGTCCCGGAGAGTGTTGTAAATATCCATGTCTTGAGAGTCGTCGACGCTTAACGGCAAGTCGCTCCAGTTATCGTTTAAGATAACGTTGCTGAAACTGGGGTTTCGGTAGAAAGCCGGTGGGTTAGCGCCGTTATTCACGGAATCAGTTGAACTTGTTGAGTCGTTGTAGTCAAAACCCGACATTGTTGTATACAGTTATTGTTGTTTAAGAGACGAATGGATCAGTGTACTAATTAAAAACACTGCGGAGGAGATTAGATTTATATAGGTACGGAACGAGAAGGTACATGGAATGTTCTTGAGATTGAACATGATGATATCATTAGCTTTAGGATGATAGTGTATCAAAAGCTTCCTTGTTCTTATTTAAATATATATTTCTCGTTGTTACAGAACAACAGAATTAGTTATTCATGTTGTTTGGACTTGTGTCTTTTTGGTCTTTCTTTTTCAATATTTTCGTTCTCTCTTTTTCTTTACATCATTATCATTTTTGTGACGACATTGTTCATTTTCGATTCATTTTTGTGTCCCATGATTGGCATGATATACATTTACAATACGAGTGTGGAATTAAAACATAGGAATAAAAACCACTAGAATATCAAACCTAGTGAATATCTGCAATAGAAAAAAAAACTCAAGAAATCTCCAAAACTTAGATCTTTAGGGTGTGAATCATATACAGTAGTTTACTTCTATTATATATAAATAACACTTTTTACACTTGATCATCTTTTATCGTTGGTTTCTTGGTCTATCGCAGTATCAAAACTTTTTGAATATTCAACATTGTCAAAAGAAAAAGCTTTTACAAAAATTTACAACGCGCAACATAACAGTGAAAGTCAACAAAAATAGTGGAAATAACTAGATTCGTTAAAACAACGACAGGTCTAAATATTATATTAACTGCATGATGCAGAAAATTTTCAATATATAAACATTCATGCTTAAGCTAATCGCCAAATCTCAGATCTTTGGAGGTAAATCATAGTATCATACTGTCGTTTACTTATATAACTATACGAATGATAGTTTTTGCACTTGGCCATCTTTTACCATTGGTCTATCACACTGTCAAGGTTTATAACTTTTCCAAAGTTTAAACAAAAAAAGTTTATAGCTTTATGATTATCCAACATTGTCAAAAGAAAAAGCTAGTAGTAATATATTAATAACTAGAAATACTTACAACGCGCAAGACAACAGTTGAAGTCAACAAAACAATGGAAATAGTTAGATTCGTTATAACAACGACGGGTCTAATAAAAATGTATATACATAATGCAAAAGGAAAATCAGGTATGGGGTGCATATAGGTGTCAGTAAACAAAACATAAAATATTTTTCATTATATTAAGGAGAAATAAGGCATAACCTCCCAGTATTTAAACATTTAATCATTTAAGCAGACATAAAGTAATCAAAACAACACAACTTTCACGTGCCAACGAATGTTAACAAACGTTATTCTTAAGCCTGACGTAGAAAGGGAAAGTCGTACGTCAAAGACACGTTTTGTTAATTGTGACTTTTGTTCTACTCACTCCATTGGTTTATTTCGTTGCAACATCATTTTATACAAACATAGGAAAAACATTTAAATAATCATACTCGAGTATTTTCTTTTTTTTTTTTTTTTTTTTTTCTTTATTTTTTTNATAATTTCCATTTATTTATTTACTTGCCTTTTTAAAGTAGGCATTGTTTACAAAATTTCTAGCTACAGTCTACTAATCTATGAAAGCTGAAAAAGCTAGAAAGCTAGAAGAAGAAAGAAGAAAGAACACATGAAAGCAGCAGACAAAAGAAGGTAGTCAAGTATCGAAGAACCGGAACCATAGCTGAAGATGTGTATCAATCTGAGTGACCAATGACCGGGCGCTACTGGCGGAAGAAGCACGATCAAGACCGAATAACTTAGCTTTTATAATTGTTTTCACCTCTTTGATGAGAACTTGGGATGGCTTACTGACTGAAGAATGGAAGCGAGTATTTCTCTCCTTCCAAAGGACGTAAGCTATAGCTTGAACTAGCAAATGACAAATAGTTTTAACCTTAATTAGTATTCGTTGACACTGAAGGAAGCCAGCTTATAATCGCTTCAAAACTTGATGGAGGAGAAAAGGACGCATGTCTGAAGAAGAAATTGATGATCTCTTGAGAATAAGGACAACCGAAAAAGATGTGNATTAGTATTCGTTGACACTGAAGGAAGCCAGCTTATAATCGCTTCAAAACTTGATGGAGGAGAAAATGACGCATGTCTGAAGAAGAAATTGATGATCTCTTGAGAATAAGGACAACCGAAAAAGATGTGATCGCGATTTTCATCCGACGAGTCACAAAGAAGACAGGAAGAGGCCACATTTAGACCCCACTGCAGAAGTCTGTCCCGTGTTGGAAGCCTGTTTAAATTCACTACCCAAGCAAGAAAAGCATGTTTGGGAATATGAGACTTAAACCAAATAGTTTTATGCCATGACACCGGCGGAGGAGCTGGATAAAGGGTCGACCAGGTTTTTGAAGCAATAAACCGACCAGGCTCTGAGTTCGGGCTGTTCCGCCATAAGAAAGAGTCTGCTATTCCAGGAGAGAGAACCGGGGGAGTAGCTGGTAGACAAGCTTTAAGTAACACAATAATCCGATGTCTTCCTCGAGGAATGACCCAAGAATCCTCTCTGATAAAAAGACGTTGGTATGTTACGTTGGTATGTTACGATCTAGCTAAAAAGACGTTGGTATGTTACGATCTATGTTTACGCAGGGTACGCGATAAACTATCTAAAAACTTGGTACAATAATGGGCCAAAGGCCCAGAAAATGATACCTTATGAAACGCCCGTTAAGGTTGGTTCAATCAAAATCAAGGAGATCAAGTAGAATGGGAACAAAGTTCAACCCAACAATTTGGAGTCTTATATGAATGAGGAAAGACAACACTCCACTCCACATCGTTGATTGGGACATGAAAGGGACAAACCATAAAGATTGAACTATCCTACTAAAATGTATAGTATCATTTTTTCCAACTATGTTTAACATTGATTCCTTTCAGCAGAAAACTTGATTAAATTCCATAATTATTTAAATACTAGTCCAGATTTTTTTACCGAAACACACTAAACAGTAATTTCATTAATATAAAAATCAAGAATGCATACAGAAGTAGAATATTTACCAATCACATAATCTGACAAAGTGATCATTTCTCTCTTCTTTGTCTGAAGAGCATGTGGTTTCTACTTGGACCACCATAACATGCATGGTAATGACATAACGATCTATCTGAGTCAAAAGAAAATGCATTCCGACAAGTAGTAGTACTAGTAGTAGTACCAAAGGAGATTTTTCTCAAGACTTGGAGCTTTCCATGTCCTTACAAAAGTTTTGGTTTACATGGAATAAAAGATTTAAATCTCCCATACAAACAAAAAAGGACCTCTTAAGTTACTATAGAGATATAAGAGGACTAAAACTGCTAACTAAGAGACCAAACACAAACCCTTCTGAGTAAAAAAAAGCTTCAGAAAAACTCAAAGTCTAGAAATTTACCACCAGCTTTAGTATCTCCTCCCCCTGCTCCTGCTCCTGCTGATGCTGATGCTGGTACTGGTGGTGGTCCCATCATTCTCTTGCTGTTACTACCAAACCCAACAGGATCAATCGGTCCATACTTTGGAGGCGGTTCGGTCTCCATCTGCCTCGGCACTTCAGGAGGAGTACTACACCTTATCAACGCCCAATTCACACCTTCAAAGAACGGATGCTGCTTTATCTCCGTTGCTCCTCTCTTTGTCCCCAACCTGTTCTTTGGATCTTTCACCAGTAACGCCTGAATCAAATCCCTCCCTGCGTAGCTAGTGGCCGGTGACTCAGGGAACTTCAACTGTTCTCCGACCACATTAAACAGAGTGGCTCTGTTTCCTGATCCTTTAAACGGTGTTTTACCGTACAGAAGCTCATGCACAAAGATACCGAAAGTCCACCAGTCCACTGCGCTCCCGTGTCCTTCTCCTTTGATGATCTCCGGAGCTAAGTACTCGTGCGTTCCGACGAAGGACATGGACCTCGTGTTAGGCTCAGCTACTAGCTCAGGGAGAGAACCTGAGTGGTGTGACTTGAAGAAATCCGTCTGCGTTTTACTACGTGTCTTGCTGTTCTTTTTGTTTTTGCTAGGGAAGATGCCACGTGGTAAGAAGCACGAGGGTTGGATGATGCAAGATGAAGTGGGCTCTATGCAAGCCGGTTGGACGCAGAAGGCGCCGCGTTTAGATGGATCGGAGTCGAAGGTTTTGATGAGTGTTGGAGAAACCGCGCATCTCAGGGAGAGGTCGAAGTCTGAAAGCATAATGTGACCATCGTCTCGAACTAGAACATTCTCTGGCTTCAAGTCTCTGTAAACAACACCTAGCATGTGGAGATACTCGAGCGCTAGCAATACCTCTGCAGCATAAAACCTGCCAAAAAAGGAAACGTGAGATCATCACAGTAAATGAAACTTAGCTCTAGTAACACTGGAACTAGGCATTGACACATTTACCAGGAACAAAGGAATCAAACCGTACCAAACCGAAAAGAAAACAAAACCAAACCAAATTTTATAAATGTCTTAGCGGATCATATATCTGCAGAACCGGAAGCGAAATGGAATCAAACCGAAAAACCGAATGGATATCCAAACTTTTACCTAAAGTATTTGTTATACTAAATTTCTAAGTAAATAAATTTCTTAAAAATACTATTTATAAACCAAATTATCCGAATATTTTTATCATAACATGTAAGCAAAATGTGGTTAAAAAAACATGTAAACAAAAATAACAAACCGAAACCAAACTGATTTTTTAAATACTTTTAACGTTCCTAAATTTCTAAAACATAAAAAACAAAAACAAAATATCATAACTACTGAAACCGAACCGAGTTAGAAACCAATAGACATACCGAGCAGCATACTCAGAGAAATGCTTCCCAGGCTGGCGCTGTCTCAAAGTATGCAGATCACCACCAGGACAGTACTCCATAACCAAACAAGAGAACCTATCCGTCTCAAAATGAGTATACAACGTCGGCAGAAACGGATGATCCAACAGCTGCAGAATCTCCCTCTCAGTCTGAGCCCTATTCAACTTCTTCCTATTCTCAAGAGAAGCCTTGTCCATCACTTTCACCGCAAAATGACACCTCGTCCCGCTCAACTCAGCCAGATACACACTCCCTATATCACCACACCCCAACCGTTTCAGCAACTTGAAATGACTCATCCCTAGAATCCCATCACGAGTCCTGATAGCTAAAATAGCGTTCCACCTCGGATCATTCCCTTTGTGCGGCTTGTTGAGACTCCCCGTGAAGTTGCTCCAGCTGCTCTCTTCGCTCAAGCAGCTGCTATCGCTCGCTCTGCTCAAACTAGTCTTGGCCATTTCGAAAGAATCGAACACCATGTTGAAACTCCTGTTGTCAGAGTAGCTCTTGTCCATACTGAACACAACATCGTTCCTCTGCTGCTGGTTAGTACTCCCTGCAGAAGTACTGTTAGCCATACTCATAGCCCTGGCGAAGTTCGTGCTTTCCACACTGCTTTTATGTGGAGAAGCATCCCAAACGCATTCCTTGTCTGAATCTTGCGGTGGGAGAGAGTTATCTGTGTTCTGAGACGCACGAGCCAAAGAGAAGGGAGACAGAGATGTGGGATGTTCCTCAACTAAGGTTGGCTTCTTCGTAGGTGGCACGGAGAGGGAGAGATCCTCAAGGAAAGGTCCTTTAGCAGTAGGGACATAAACGGTAGTTATAAGATCCATGTCGTCAGGCTCTGGAGGATGACTAACCCCACGGAAAGAGCTAGAACCAGCTTCATCATCACCACCACCAGGAACAACCTCTTCAATCTCCAGCAAAGGATAGTTTGAATCCACCATCGTTGTTGGCGGCCTAACCACAGGCTCAAACTCCTGAAAATCACTCATATCACCACCGTTAAAGTGACACATCATCTCGTCTCTGTGGACATTGAGAACTTGGCTTAGCTCTCTCCCTAACGTGNTAGAGAAGGGAGACAGAGATGTGGGATGTTCCTCAACTACTATGTTTGTTGGCTTCTTCGTAGGTGGCACGGAGAGAGAGAGATCCTCAAGGAAAGGTCCTTTAGCAGTAGGTACATAAACGGTAGTTATAAGATCCATATCGTCAGGCTCTGGAGGA
>OVBX01007619.1:0-10673 GCA_900406325.1 Erucastrum elatum
GTATCGAGTTACCGTTGGAGTCGCCTCAGAAATCGCCAGGAGAGAGAAAAGTTACCGTTATCTTTTCTTTTCTTTTCTCTCCCTTTTTTAATGCATCATCTTTTTGGTTACGAGCAAAGATCCCACTGCCCGTTATCTCCTTCATTTTATGTTCTGAGCACGGTTTCCTGATGCATCTACACGTTTGACATCAACACTAGTCATGCATTGTGTGCATGAAACTCGTGTACCCTTTTCATATGCTTCTTTCACATGATGAGGAAGCTTCTTCTATAGGAGTTGCGACCTGCTATATTCATTAAAGCTAACGCTTAGGAAAAATAACAAGTGTAACTTTTAAAATACTATCATTGCTCATGTTCTTATAATATTTTTGTGACATAACACCCATGTGGATCCATCAAAACTAACGTTTTATCAAGCAGTGATCACGTGCTGTCACTTTTTTATTAGCATCCTCTTAATTAGGGCATTAAACTGAATTATTATAAACAATCTGTGATGCTGATTATTAGTAACCAGTACTTTAATCACTAAAGATCATCTTGAAATGTATTTTTCAAAAAAAAAAAGAATCATTTTAAAATGTACTATTCTTTTAGAGAGAAAACTATAAGTGGAAAAACAAAAACTCAAAATATTTTTTTACAGAGTAATCAGTTAATAAAATACTATCCAAAACTAAATCGTACAGATCATAAACTATTGGGCTTTACTTTAGTATCCATACGCAAAGGCAAAGCTCTCCAAAGGGCAGGATCTTCGTTTGTTTAATCCAAAAAGTCCCTCTTTCTCTAAAGGGCAGGATCTTCGTTTTATGTTCTGTGTTCTTCATCTAAGCCATATCTTTGGTCAAAGTGAGCTACACACTGCACACTGTTTGCTTTCAGTGTGATGTTAGTTAAAAGTGACCTCTCCTCAGTCCTCATCCACCACTCGTGTCAAAAAGCTGTATAGAGTTTCTTCCACACGGCAACAAACAGACTTTTATGCAACGATCTTCTCTTTTACATCGTCCAATCGCGCGTGCATCTGAAGCAGATAGATAATCAAGAAAACCGGTGATTCTGAGTTGAACATAATAATTGTTTGTCCTTTTCTGAGTTGTGCTTTCAACGTGATCATAAAAGCATAGTACCAAAGTTTTATCGATATAACGTTTGAGTATATGGGCCCATTCTATCATAGTTGGGTTGTCTAGTCTAAATTTTAAAGCCTAAAACAGAAAGGTACGGTAAGCTATGTTCATCTTCTCCATAGTGGACAAGGAAAATCTCTAGCAATCGTAACCAAAAATAACAGTAGAGAGATGGTCAATAAATACCACATATATACAAGATTACTTCTTCACCATCTCCACTCCTATTTTCAAAGAAGAAGAAAGAAAAAAAACAGAGAAAATGTCAAAGTATCTTAAGGAGCTTGCCACCAAGGCTGTCCATTACATCTTGGATACAGTTCACTCTCATGTTTCACGTATTCCTCTTGAAGAAGCCAAAGTTTTTGAGCTTTCAAAATTTTGGAAGGTTAAGGGTTACGATACGGCAATAAAGCTCGCTCCATTGCTACTTGAAAGTGATAATAGCCCAATGGGTCAAGAAGAGAAGAAGACCATGAAAGGCCCAACACAGCAGAAACAGAATGAGACAAAACAGAAAGCGACGACGCAGAGAAGGAGGAGCTTGAGTACGGAAAAGGATAGGCTCCCTCTTCGTAACAGATTTGATCCTTTGGGTGACTAAAGATGACAGCTGGGTTAAGCTGGTAGCTAGGATCCAGATTGTTCTGAGAGTCTGTATAAAAACAAGAATAAGGTCATTGTAAGAAGGTTAAGCAAAATAAGAGAAAAGTTAAAGAAAAAATCCTCTCAAGATTATAACTTTATCATGGTATCAGAGCATCACTAACCTTAACAGGTCAAACGATGGCTGAGACTTACCCTTTCCCAGATGGTGTTCACCTCAAGAGCACAGTCACGCTCAAGCTCAACGACACCAACTATCTCCTATGGAAGACGCAGTTTGAGTCGTTGCTGTCAAGTCAAAAACTCATCGGGTTCGTCAATGGCGCTGTAACGGCTCCAGAACGCACTCAACGTGTTGTCACTGAAGAAGGTGTGAATGAAGTTCCCAACCCTCGCTTTGAATCATGGTTCTGTACGGATCAGCTTGTTCGTTCCTGGTTGTTTGGTAGTCTCTCAGAGCAAGTTCTCGGGCACGTTCACAGTCTCGAGACGTCTCGAGAGATCTGGATCTCACTTGCCGAAAACTTCAACAAGAGCAGTGTTTCCAGAGAATTCACTCTCCGTCGCAGTCTTCAACTAATCTCGAAGAAAGGCAAGACCTTTTCTACTTACTGTCGCGAGTTCAAAACGATCTGTGACTCACTGAGTTCTATCGGCAAACCTGTCGACGAGTCGATGAAGATCTTCGGATTCTTGAACGGATTAGGGAGAGAATACGACCCTATCTCCACTGTGATACAGAGCTCTCTCAGTCGCCTTCCTGCTCCAACGTTCAACGACGTCATCTCCGATGTGCAAAACTACGACAGTAAGCTTCAATCCTATGAAGAACACACTTCAGCAGACCCTCACATAGCTCTTAACACGGTGAGATCTGAGTCAACCCCACCTCCGTATGCCCCAAGCAACCGTGGTAGGGGAAGAAACAACTACAGAGGAAGAGGTGGTTACTCAAGCAGGGGTCGTGGCTTCAGTCAACATCAAACCCAGAACCGCCCTGCTGGAGAGAGGCCCATATGTCAGATCTGTGGTCGTGTTGGACACACAGCTGTGAAGTGCTTCAACCGCTTTGACAACAACTACAACACTGAAGCTTTCTCAGCGTTGCGTGTGTCAGACGAAACAGGAAGAGAGTGGTACCCAGACTCTGGTGCCTCTAACCATGTCACTTCTTCGGCTTCAGGTCTGCAGACAGTCTCCCCCTACGACGGCACTGACACGTTAATGGTGGGTGATGGTACCTACTTACCCATCACACACATCGGCTCCACCACCATCTCCAACAGTAAAGGTACGCTCCCTTTAAACGAGATCTTAATATGTCCATCCATGAAGAAATCTCTTATATCTGTGTCGAAGCTGTGTGATGATTACCCATGTGGCGTATACTTTGATTCTAATAAGGTCTGCGTAATTGATTTGAGAACTCAGAAGGTGGTGTCCAAGGGTCCAAGAAATAAAGGACTCTACATGTTGAAGAGTCAAGAATGTGAAGTGTTCTTCTCAGATCGCCAAACTGCAGCAAGTGAGACGACCTGGCATCATCGTTTAGCTCACTCCAACTTCAAGATTCTTCAACAACTACAGTCAAGCAAGGAAATTAAAGTGAATAAGAACAGAACTCAACCCATTTGTGAGCCTTGCCAGATGGGGAAAAACTCTAGATTACCGTTTTTTGCTTCTTCATCATGTGTAATGAAACCTCTAGATCGAATACACTGTGATTTATGGGGTCCCTCACCAGTTGTATCCAATCAGGGCTTCAAATATTATGCTGTTTTCATCGATGAATTCTCTAGCTACACTTGGTTATATCTTCTTCACTCCAAAGGAGAGTTTTATTCAGTCTTTAAGAAGTTTCAGACACTGATTGAAAACCAACTAAGTACCAAAATAAAGGAGTTTCAGAGTGATGGAGGTGGAGAGTTTACAAGCCATCTGATGAAACAGCATCTCGAAGAGTCAGGCATAGCAAACAAGATATCGTGCCCTTATACGCCAGAGCAGAACGGGAAAGCTGAACGGAAGCATCGTCACATTGTCGAGCTTGGACTGTCAATGTTGTATCACAGCAACACTCCTCTGAGCTACTGGGTCGAGGCCTTCTTTACAGCCAACTACATTGTCAACTTGCTTCCATCTGCAACAAAACGAAGTCCTCACGAACGATTATTCAATATCAAACCAGACTACACAATGCTCAGGGTCTTTGGATCTGCTTGTTATCCATGTCTACGACCCATCTCTCAACATAAGTTTGATCCAAGATCTTTACAATGTGTATTTCTGGGGTATAACAGCCAGTACAAAGGCTATCGATGTCTGTACCCTCCCACTGGCCGAGTATACATATCACGACATGTCCTGTTTGAAGAAGCTGAGTTTCCCTTCAAGACACGATATCAACACATGATTCCTCAGTATCAAACCGCTCTCCTCAAGGCGTGGCAACAGAATCATGTAACTGAAAAGGAGCCAGAGCTGCCTACACCAGTTCAACTCCTTCCAAGACCTATCAATGCCACAACTGAGACTCAAGCTCAACCGGAGACACCACCTCTACATCACTCTGATAATGGTACAGAGAGTGAGAACAGTAACAATGTTGGAGATGCAGCAGAGGTCAATGCTCCACAACAACAACCTATGGTGAATACCCATCCCATGACTACAAGAGCAAAGATTGGCGTATCGAAACCAAACCCTCGATATGTCCTTCTTGCCTCTAAATTCACGCCGGAAGAGCCGAAGAACATTGATGAAGCAATGAAGCATCCAGCTTGGACTGATGCTGCTTTAGAAGAAATCAGACGAATCCATCTCCTCAATACATGGACTTTAGTCCCACGAACTCCTGAGATGCATGTTCTCAGCTCTCAGTGGTTGTTTACAACAAAACTCAACCCCGATGGCACACCTGACAAGAGGAAAGTTCGACTAGTGGCCAAAGGGAACAAGCAAGAAGAAGGTGTTGATTATCTTGAAACATTTAGCCCAGTGGTCAGAACTGCTACTATCAGACTGGTACTCAAAGTAGCGACGACGCAGAAGTGGCCTATCAAGCAACTGGACGTGTCGAACGCGTTTCTTCACGGAGATTTGAACGAACCAGTGTACATGTTTCAACCATCTGGCTTTGTAGACCCGCAACGACCAGATCATGTCTGCTGCTTGACGAAGGCTCTCTATGGTCTGAAGCAGGCACCACGGGCATGGTTCGACACTTTCAGTAAGTTTCTGCTTGAGTTTGGATTTGAATGCAGTAAATCAGATCCATCTCTGTTCACATACCATCACAACCACTGCTCGCTTCTCCTACTCCTTTATGTTGATGATATACTACTCACTGGCAACTCAGAGAAGCTACTGCATCAACTTCTTCTATCTCTTAATGCTCGATTCTCAATGAAAGACCTTGGGAAACCGAAGTATTTCCTTGGCATTCAGATAGAAGAGAAAGACACGGGTCTCTTCTTGCACCAAGAAGGATATGCTGCAGACATTCTTCATCAAGCGGGAATGACAGAGTGTAACCCCATGCCCACTCCACTTCCTATTATTCTCGATGATCCAGAGTCTGTTCCCTTCTCGGATCCCACATACTTCAGAAGCTTAGCAGGGAAGCTTCAATACCTAACAATAACCCGCCCAGACATTCAGTTTGCAGTCAACTTCGTTTGTCAACGAATGCATGCTCCAACTGTATCAGATTTTGGTCTTCTCAAACGTACTCTTCGGTACATAAAGGGAACACTCAAAGCAGGTCTGTCTATTACAGATGATCCAAACATGAACCTCACCGCATTCTGTGATAGCGACTGGTCTGGCTGCAAAGACACAAGACGCTCCACTGCGGGTTTCTGTATCTTCATGGGGTCAACTATTCTGTCGTGGTCTGCGAAGCGCCAAGACTCAGTGTCTCACTCATCCACAGAGGCCGAATACAGAGCTCTAACTACAACTGCTAGGGAGCTTACATGGATATCTAATCTTCTGCGTGATCTCAAGATTCCCCAGTATCAAGCTACTGTGGTTCACTGTGATAACCTTTCTGCTGTGTACCTCTCGACGAACCCTGCACTTCACCGACGATCAAAACACTTTCAAACGGACTACCACTACATCAGAGAACAAGTGGCGTTTGGATTCATCGAGACAAAACACATATCATCCTCAGCTCAGCTAGCTGATATCTTTACTAAGTCTTTGTCAAGACAACTCTTCCTTGGATTACGAGACAAACTCGGTGTCTTCATTACACCAGACACGAGTTTGAGGGGGAATGAAAGTGATAATAGCCCAATGGGTCAAGAAGAGAAGAAGACCATGAAAGGCCCAACACAGCAGAAACAGAATGAGACAAAACAGAAAGCGATGACGCAGAGAAGGAGGAGCTTGAGTACGGAAAAGGATAGGCTCCCTCTTCGTAACAGATTTGATCCTTTGGGTGACTAAAGATGACAGCTGGGTTAAGCTGGTAGCTAGGATCCAGATTGTTCGGAGAGTCTGTATAAAAACAAGAATAAGGTCATTGTAAGAAGGTTAAGCAAAATAAGAGAAAAGTTAAAGAAAAAATCCTCTCAAGATTATAACTTTATCACTACTCACAAACTTCGATCCTCCCTGTTTGCTTGAAGATGGTTCTATCGAAGTGGAGGGTTATGGAAAAGTCTTCAGGGTATTTTGCAACAAGAAAATTATGAAAGTTGAGGTTCGACAAGGAGAAATGACAGTTGAACACTCTGTTAAGCCCTACATGGTCGACACGTACCTGCATGAGATGTATGCCTTCACTCCGCCAACTGAGTTTGAGCTGATAGTTGAAGAGATCGCCGCCTTGAAGAACAAGGAGAAGAGAACACGTAAAGATGAGACTATGCTACAAAAGATGAAGAAAATGCTCAGAAAATTTGACGGCGGTAAAAAAAAGGAGATTGGTGCTACTCAGGCTAGGGAGTATCTTTGTAGCAGAATCAAGCACTTGAAAGAGGCTGAGAATCAGCCACTATGGGAAATGTACAAGGTTGAGCTCGAAAAACATTACAACGAGGTTAACGCTAGAGATGATGGAGCAGGACCTTCCTCATCCAAGTAAAAAGAGGAGGAAGATGTATCTACTATCGTGTGTGTTTGGGTTGCCTAGATAGGTATATATAAGTTGTAAGTTTCTTCAAGTTCAAAGTTCATGTTGTTATAGTGTCTTCACAGAACCGGATCTGAAATTGCGGGGACTTAAAACATTTTTTAAAGAAATTTTATAAAAAAAAAAATTTGTAATTTACAGGCTGATTTTCACGTAGAAAAACTCGAATATTTTTGGAGGCCGAGACAAATGCTTTTCTAGCCTATGCCCAGATCTGTTTCTGTGTCTTCAAGGTCTAATTTTTTTTGGTTTTAGATTCCAAATTAAGTATCTAATTAAGTGCAAGTTGTTAGTATATCCAAGTTTGAGTTGTCAGGTGTTTCAATTTCAGTTTGTAAGTTGTTTTAAGTACTACTTAGTTATTCAAGTTTTGTAAGGATCACAAGTGGTCACCCGAATACCATCCACAGGATCCAGTCCACTTGGACGCAGCAATCTTACACTAAAGCCCATCCACTAGTTCTCATCAACACGGTATTCTATGTCTTTGTTTTTACGAGAATAGAGTGTTAACACTAACGTTTCTTTCTTTTTTCTTGGTGATACTCTATATCTTTCCACTTGAATCTTATCTTTTCTACCAACGTTCAGCACTGATTCTTTCTTCCTTCCCAGCAAAGATGCAGACAACCATAACTAAACAAACCGTACTGTTACTATAACGCCCCGACCGTCCCTACCGGTGAGTCACCCATCCCTCTATCGGGCTCGTGGGCTCCACCCCTGTCCAACAGTCGGTCCGTTAATTTTCCAAGGCTCGAAATCATTGTTTACTGACCCTGCAATCACCACCCGACATTTCCCCGTGCTTTGGCCTCACTCGCACGCTATCGCAAATCACTTCCCGATAGGTCACCCATCCTTCCACTACTCCAGCTCAAACACGCTTAACTCTGGAATTCTTTCAGGATGTGTTCCGGAAAAGGTAAGTCAACTTTGGTGATATAGGTAGTCAAATCAATTCATTTAAACCTTTCCATGTACCACAAATCCGGGATGTTACAATTCACCCCCTCTCAAAGAACGCAACGTCCTCGTTGCGCGCCACGACAGGTCTCAAGACGCCTCCCAGGTCAGAACTGAGATAGCTAACCAGCTCTGATACCACTTGTAAACGCTCCGACCGCCCCTACCGGTGAGTCACCCATCCCTCTATCAGGCTCGTGAGCCCCACCTCTGTCCGACGGTCGGTCCGTTAATTTTCCAAGGCTCGAAATCATTGTTTACTGACCATGCAATCACCACCCGACATTTCCCCGTGCTTTGGCCTCACCCGCACGCTATCGCAAATCACTTCCCGATAGGTCACCCATCCTTCC
Organism: Erucastrum elatum; assembly: GCA_900406325.1. NCBI lineage: Eukaryota > Viridiplantae > Streptophyta > Magnoliopsida > Brassicales > Brassicaceae > Erucastrum > Erucastrum elatum. The sequence continues at coordinate 8,207 of OVBX01007619.1, forward strand.
ACTACTCCAGCTCAAGCACGCTTAACTCTGGAGTTCTTTCAGGATGTGTTTCGGAAAAAGTAAGTCAACTTTGGTGATATAGGTAGCCAAATCAATTCATTTAAATCTTTCCATGTACCACAAATCCGGGATGTTACAGTTACTTACCCCGTGCTGTTTCTAAGGAGCCAAAGAACTCATCATCAAGTACGATTGGTTTGGTACACAGTTATATCTATATTTCTCATAAAGGATTAAGCATGGACTTAGATACAAGACTAGAATGCAACATATGCTCTCTTTTTTGTAAAAAGTAAATCAACATCTAGCGTTCACGAGTTTGACCCTATCGAAGGAAGATGCATATATCCTATCTCCTTTATGCAGATGAGATCTTAATGAGCCTCTAAAATGAGCTCACGAAGGCGACTTGTCGTTATTTTGTTCCTTTTCTCCAAATAGAAAATCATCGTACAAAAAAATGTTATCATACACAGCATGATGCATTCAAGTATTTAAATATGTTAAATATCACATTATATTACCACGATCATCATATCACCTATTTTCTTTTATTTCATCATGCTTTTCTTCGAAACTATGATGGTTATAACTTATAATCTAAATAAGAAATCTCTAGATGTATATCTTATCAAACGTGTAATGATCATAGGGTTGCAAAAAAAGTGGTAGTTATGGAACAAAAAAATAGAATTCAATTCCACTTATTCATGAATCATTTTTATCATAAATGTTTTATAACTACATTCCATTCAATTCCATCCATTCCACAAGGAATCATTGGAATGATATTTGGTTTTTATTCCATTCAAATGGTACAAAAATTTTGGAATCTATAGGAATAAGTCATTTCATTCCAAAAAATTGCAATCCAGTTACACCCATAGTACTTTATTGTATGTATATTCCTTCGGTTATATATTATCTTTCGATCATTATGTTTTTCCGCTTTAGCATACTATATGATTCAATCTACAATACATTTGGGTGAGTGAAAAAGTATGACATCCATGCGCTTGTATACAACCAAGGGCCTGCATATTATATATTGCCATGCCTACCAAATTGGTAGTGCATATCGTTAGTCGTCAATCAGTCTATTAACTAACTTATGCAAGTATTTGTTGGGAGAAAATCATTGATAGAATCATAGTTCTCCCGAATATGATTTTATGACTACCTTATGTTCTTTTTTTTTGTTCGAATACCTTATGTTCTTAACGTCACAAATTTAGCCTGCGGTAGTAGAAAATTTCACCACCTTTTAGTTATTTGTGAAACTAGTAATCATGTATTACAAATTTACAACCGTATTTTTAAATCAAAGTTTAGACAAGTCGCAATGGCTATATACCGCCACATAGTGATGAATAGTATATCTAATGTCCTCATACCACTCTACAGCTCTATCACCCTTCATTATTGATCTTGTTTAGTTCTAAGATTGATTTATTCGAATTGAGATTAGATCTCCCAGTGTTTTGAGTTTTTTGGTGTATTATGTTGAAATGTTTTGATTATAAGCCGACAGTTATTGAAATAGTTTATTAGGTGTTATCTATTTATTTATCAGTCACTCACTAGATTATTGCTAAAGCTTTGGCGTTTGAGAGGATAAACTTTATTATTCCATTAATTACTTTTTGTAAAGCACCAAACATTGACCCTTTGTTTTTTTAACTTTTCATTATTTGTTAGTGTAATATAGGCCCATTATGATAAGATTTTTTTTGGTCTAAATGTTAGCCATTATGATAAGTTGATAGACAGAGACAAATTACCACAATTTCATAACCATAAGATATATATAAGCCATTTAAGATTTTTAGCAGAATGTAACTATTAGTATGACGACAAAATAAAACCTAGTGGTATAATAATTTGGTAGAGCATTATAACTATAGGATTTTATTTACAAATAGTTGCACGATACTTTATAATCCTTAATCGGAGTCCATTTAGAAAACTTCAAACAATTTCGATATTTACCCAGAAGTTTGTTGTTCTTCACACTATAGGATTATTGATAACCATAGGATTTACAAAATTTTTTGTTCTTAATACTACTTAACAACTATGAATCTGTGATATACTCCCTTCGTTTTTTTAAAGTATGATTTTTTTGATTTTATTTTTGTTCCACAAAAAAAAAAAAAAGAATTGCCAAGTGTGACTCAAAACTTGGAGTCAAACCCAAAAGAATACTCCAATTTGGATCAAAGGCAAAAGTAACCTAAAAAACTATTGAAATTACAACTATCCTCTTGTGACCAAACAAAAAACGGGATTTTTTTACGTTTTTACCCCTCGCAAGTCGTCTAATTATACGACTTAAAAATAACTCGTCCAGACGACTTAACTGAAAGTCGTCTGGACGTTATTCTTAAATATAATTTAAAAATTCTCTAAAAAATATTTTGATAAGTGAAAAATGAGAATTATGTAATTAACATATGTCTTAAGAGAT